>SNQJ01S0279940.1:0-11255 GCA_010110895.2 Picea sitchensis | reverse complement strand
CCTACCTAGGTGGCACTTCCCCTCAAGTTGAGGATGGTATCTAGATAAACTAGATTCTTTAGGGTTCAAGGATAAGTCAACCTCTTAACAACAATCGACTCAAGGCTAGGTCAACATCTTCTTCTTTTTTTGTAAATAAGTTTGTGTATTATAAGTTACCTGTTAAAGGTCACCATATACATGAAAGTCTGCAGAGCATAAGTTTGTTGGTCTTCATTGGCCAGGTGGGAAACCAATGCAGCCATGTTTTCAAAAAACAATTCACTCCCTACAATTTAAAAACTTGCAAATGCCAAAACCCAGTTCCCTATGCACAACATGTTGTCTATCAACTTTGATGCCATGCAGGGCGAGAAAACATACTAAACAAAATCTGGCCATCATTAACATCCTAAAACCAGAACCTGAGAAATAAGTCTTCATGTTGGAGTCATGTTGCTAGACTCTAAAGTCTTGGTTGTCGCAGCAGTCGGAGGAACCGGAGGGTGGAGGAGTGTAGCTAACAGGGCCTCCAGTAAATCTGCTTGGCATTCCCTAAGCTCGGCCATGAACACAAGATCTGTCAGGTTGTGCCTGACTTCAAAAACCAAATCCTGCAAAATATCCAATGAAGCCTGGACACGAGAGTAATCTACACAATCGCAACCAGCAGGCGGAGGGGGTTGAGATGGTGTTGCCTCCGGAGTGGGAATGTCGTTGGGTTGGGCGTCATTCAGTGTCATTGTGGAGGAGCTGGTCGGGTGAGAGGTGGGAGGCACATCTAAAATGGCACCAGGGTCGAAGCTTAGAGAGTTCCACTGGCTATCAAACCACTCAACTCGACATGCCCAAGGCAAAGACAACAGTGGCAGGCATGGATGATCAGGATGTGACTAAGACACAAAGGAAGTGGGAAAGGAATCAAGTTTCACAGGGCTTCGATTAGCCATCCTTCCATATGCAGTGTATCAGGTCCAGCCTCGTTTGGATTTTCCTCTTTGCCTCGTCATGACCAGGAGGGGGAAGTAGGGGGTGAAAATAATTAGAGCCGAATTATGGAGTTGAATGTGAGGGACGACTGGAGAAAAGAGGCAGTGGAAGATCACATCCACAGTAGTGGAAAGTGGTAAGCAATGGAGAAGGAGCATCCCCAAAGCCAAGTGAAAAAGATGGAGGAGGTGACATGACAACCTACTCACAATGTCCATCGTCATAACTGCTCCAAGAGGAATGGCACGTTGTAGCACTTGAAGTTGGTACATCGTGGGGAGGACAATTGTGCCAGTGTAAATGCACTCCATTATAAGGTTGGGGGTGATGGAAAGGGTGTGAAGCGCATGGCCTACCCATGCTAGCTTCCCTTCGGCCTCTCTCGTGTGCGCTATCTTCCTTTTGACACCCCATCCGAGGAGGCTAGGTCAACATCTTAACAACAACTGACTAACGAAGAAAAATATGTCAGAAAGTGGGATTTGAACTTGGTTGATGGAGGAAACAAATTTTACTCAACCACTAGTGCCACACCCAATTTGAAAACATCTTCAAAATATATTAAAATTAAAAGTATTTAATGATAAAAAGTATAAATTAATTTTATTTATTTTGTAAATTATCCCTTCCGCAATTTTCATTATTGTAAAATAAAATAATTACATAGAGATTATGGTTGGTCTGTCGCTTGGGAAACCCAACCAGTCATAATATAGCAGTTGGAGAGTTTCAGAAATATTTAAAAGTTCAAAAAATATAAGTGTAGACCCTTTTCAAAATAAGATTTGTTGTAGATTGTCATTGTTTTTGCACCATTGACCCCTAGAACTATTTCTACTATCATAAGTGATGAGGCACCATTTGAGGTTAAGAGGGTCTCAAAAGGAAAATCTAGGGATCTTGAAGGTTACCAAGCTGAAATATTAAAAATTGGAGGACCTGTCCTCATCCCTCACATACATAAGCTCTTCAATTTAACTATCCTACAACAAGGCTTCCCAAAACCTTGGACTCAAAGCCTCATTGTACCTATTTTTAAAAGTGGGGATAAAAACAATCCCTCTAATTATAGGACCAATATGATTAGCCTAATTATAGCTAAGCTATTTGAAAGTGTTTTGGAAAAGAAGATCGTCACATGGCTAGAAATCCATGGAAACAAAGCTAAAGGCCAGGTTGGGTTTAGAGGCTACCATTCAACTGTGGACAACCTTGTTACATTTAGGATCATTGCAGAGGAGTGTCATAATAATAAAATTGATCTCCTTTGTTGTTTTGTTGATTTTAGAAACGTTTTTACACTATGCCCAAGACTGACCTCTGGAACATGTTAGAAGAGCTTAAAGTCCATTTCGAGTTAAGAGTTATTGCAATAAGGCTATATGAGAAAGTTATTGCCATTCTAGGAACAGTGAGGTTTGGTCAGAATGAATTAACTATAATATAGGAGTCAAGCAAGGTTGTACCCGATCCCCTACCCTTTTCAACATTTATATTGATAAGTTAGAAGATTGTTTGGAGCATGCAGGTTGTGTTGGCTCGACTATCGCTAGTATAGTTATCATCCTTCTTCATTATGCTAATGATATTATTCTTATGGTGAAAAGTCCTTATGACCTAGGAAAGAAACTAATAATCCTCAAGGACTTTTTCTCTAACATGGGCATGACTGTGAACACTGACAAAACAAAGGTTATGATAATTAAATCCAAAATGATCACCTATGATACTTTTGTATATGATAACAATAGCTTGGAGGAAGTATCTTCATACAAGTATCTCAGAATCCATATTCACCACAAGCTCAATTGGAACTATAGCGTTGAGAAAAGATAAATGGAGGGTGGAAAGCTTATTATGGGCTTGAAAACAATTGTAAATCAATGGACCTTTGGTTTTGGGATAAAAAAATTCCTCTTTCACACTCTCGTCACTCCAGTTATCTGATATGAATGTGATGTTTGGGGTTGCAGTATCTCTAGAGAATCTTGGAGAAAGATAGAATAGATCAAAATAATTTTATAACTTATAATCTCAAAACTAAGGGTAATACACCCTATCATATCCTCCTTGTAGAAGAAATCTGTCTCCCCACTGAGAGTGTTTCTATGATTAGATACCTAACTTACAAGAACAAGATAAACAACATGGAGGACGAGATGATCCCCAAAATTGCTTCAAACTCTAGCCAAAACCACTAGTGACTCACGCAGGGATGGCATAAAGATGCCAAGTCTTGGCTAAATCATCGGGGAATACAAGAAGAATCCATCATGCAAAATAATGATAATATTACAAATATTATCACTTATAAATTTAAGGAGAATATCTAGTGTGATGAAGAATTAGATGATAAAAGGAAATTAAGATACTACAAGGAGGTGGTCAACCCTAATTTAGAAGATCAAAAGTACCTCTTAGTTTTAACAAGTGCAAAGAAGAAAATCAACATTGCTAAAATAAGAACAAACTCTCACGAGCTACATAGTGAAACTGGGCATTGGACAATTCCCAAAATATCATGGGATGAAAGGATTTGTCATCTTTATGACACTAGGAGGGTTGAAGATGAAAAACTCTTCTCTTAGATTGTCGTGCATATACCCAAATTAGATCCCAATTTAAAAATATTTGCTACAATATAGACCTTCCTAACCTCCTAAGTCATCAAAACTATGTTGATCTTACAACACTTCTCTCAATATTTTTTTAAGCATAGAAATACAATTTAAAAGAAATTGAAGTGATCTCTTACCTTCTTAAGACCTGATAAACCAATTGATCTCAATGGATGTTTATCATCAACATTTTAACTTTTCTCATTGTTTGAAATATTTTGTAGAGTTTTGTTGATTTTGGGACAATTTGTTTAGCAATAAAACAACCATGTTAGTTAGCTTAGAGTTTGGGTATGATGAGAAAGGTTTTTGGAACAAGAACTTTTTAATTTAGGTAATGGGATGTGACCATCATCTATATTGTTTGTATTACAATGTTGTCCAACTCAACCATGATTTTTTTTTATATTATAATACATATTACTATTAAAAAATAATTTAGGTAATGGGATGTGACCATCATCTATATTGTTTGTATTACAATGTTGTCCAATTCAACCATGTTTTTTTTTAATATTAAAATATCTATTACTATTAAAAAATAATAACTATAAGAAGAAAAATATTTGAAGATTTATTAAGAATTATTTTCAACAAAATAATAAAATAAAAATTTAATAAAAAATATAAAAATAACTAGCAAGTAGTATAAAAATACCTTATACAGAGAAATACAGCTAAAAAAAAAAAAAATTGCACGAAGAAAGTGCATTTTGAACGTTACTCCCTTGTGGTCGAGCATTAAAACCCTCTCCCTTATGGTCGAGCAACTACGTTCCTCAAATCGTTGAAGCAACAGATCTGAACACAGAACCCGCAAGCGTAGAGATAAAGGCATTCAACCTCGTTTATCCAGTGTTTATCATAAAATATATTTCATTTTAAAAGAAAACATTTAATTCATAATAACAAATTGTTATGTGAATTATGATATGACTTTTTATGGTGTTTTATTAACATGTAATTTGATTACTTTTAACTTTATATATACTTTTTCCTTTTATATATAAAGTTAAAAGTAATCCTTTTACAACGCAAACTCTGAAAAGGTGAATATAGGTACATTGATTATTAGATCGTATCGAGAACCAGAGAGAGCCATGGTTGACCGGGTACTGGACGATCTAGGAAGCGAAGCTACAAAGGGCTGGTGGGATAATTGTTCTGGTTAGGTTTCTATTCCATTAATGTTTGGGGTGAAGATCTGGGTCAGAGGTTTTGGAGGATTGGGAGTCGGGAAGGCGGTTAGGGTTTAGTATAGGGTTTAAAAATGAGGCTAACAAGGATAATCTGAGGGGTATGGAGACTTTAGATGTGACTCCAGTTGATGACCTGGAGGAGGATCAATGGTGGAGCCAGAAGGAGCTGCACAAATCAGACGAAGCATACAAAGAAGATCTGAGGAGGTATTGACTATCATTAATCCAAGATGATGTGATAGCCAGAAAAGTGGACTCTGAGCTGGAGATTCATTCACTGTACAGGACAGATGGCGAGCACGTGTCTGAATTAAGAACGGATACTTTAGCTCGGGAAGCAAAAAGAGTTGGGGATTTGTGCACATTGAAGTCTCAGCTACCTCCACTGATGTCGTCGAAGTGTTTGGTGGGAGAGGGCACATGCAAGAATACAGTGAAAAAAACAAAGTCAGATCAGGATGCAATGAGGGGAGTGAAGGCAGTTGCTTTAGAGGTAGGAACAGTGAGTCTATTACCTGCTAGGCATGGTTCTTACAGTTCTGGAAAGGTTGCAGTGGTTAACGGAAGGGATAACCCAAGCTGGAAGGTGGTGGGAGGAGGGGTGACAGAAGTTTTGTGGGCGGCGAGGAAGGAACATTTTGAAGACGAGGTTGCTCTGTGTACAGGGGATTTAGAACTTAAGGGGGAGGTTGGTCTGAGAACTAGACTTAAAGCTTGGAAGGTTAAAGAAAAGAAATCGTCGGTCACCCTCGGTCGGGATATAGGTATGCAGGAGGTGGGATATTTCTCAGAGAGGGGGTTGGTTGGGAGATTTGGTTACCGTGCAATGAAATCCTGTGATATTCATGGATGGGTAACTGAAAATTGGGGACCAGTGTTGGGTATCCTTCCTAAGGTGTTCATCCTATCGAAAGGATGGTATTGCTCCCTGTTTAATTTGTCTTTGGATACGGAGGTAATACGAAATGCAGTTTGGTTGGTGAAACAGGGAATCCTAATGCTAAAGAAGTGGCACCCTGGTTTCAATCCGAAGAAAGAAATTGTTCGATTTAGGCATCTATGGATCCTGCTGCATGGATGTCCACTGGTTTTTTGGAGCCTTGAAGCCTTCAAAGAGATAGGTAATGCAATAGGTAAATTCCTTTATACGGATCCTCATCTTTTGAATGGGTCAGACAGGCAAATGGGGAGAATGTAGGTAGAAGTTGATATTTTTGGAGGCCTCCCTGAAGAAATAGATATTGGATGGCATGGAGTCATTTTCCAGCAAAAGTTGGATTTTTTAGGGGTTCCTTTCAAATGGACAAACTGTTTGGAAATAGGGCATGTGCGAATGCAGTGCAGAAGCAATAGGAGATCAAATCTTACAATCTGGGACATGGAGCGTGGCGAGCTTGCTCTAGACCTGCAACCGCTTGTCCTGAATTCTACTATTGATGAAGGAGTAGATTCCATGTTGTCCTCTAGCGTGAATAGTGTTTCCAAGATTGGTAAGTTAAACCTACCCTTTTCAGATCTTTTTTCTGCAGTTCCTGTTAATATTGCATGTTGGAAGAAATAGCTAGGGAAAGGGAATGTACCAAGGGAAACTCCAGCGAGGGGAATGTTGGGGGTTGAGGTTGCTCCAGTCTGTGAGACCTTGTCAAAGATTATGAGCGGGGAGGCCGCTAGATATGAGTCCTTAGATGGTTCTTTTGGATTTGGGAAGAAGGGGGTGGTGGATGGATCAGGGTGCACCTCAAGGGGGAGGGGGTTTACCTTGAAGCCATAGGTTTCACTTACTCAGTCGAGAAACCTGGTGGGGGGGGTTATTGTCAGGGATGGGGAGTATAGCGCCAGTGAGGTTGTACAAAGGGTAGAGTTGATGGAGAAGTTTGTGTTTATTGATCGGTTAGTGGAAGATAGGTCATCCCAAAGGAAGGGCTTATCTATCGTTTTATCTGAGGGAAAGGTAAACTCTGTCATCCTTTCTCCTGGGACAATAAGGAGTATAGTTGCATCCTCTTTTGAGGAAAAATTTAAATTGTCTGCTTGTCTAGGTGGGGAGGGTCGGGATTAAACTTCTAGTGTCACTGTTATGGAACCAGCCCCATGGGTTTTTGTGGGAGATGTCATTGTTTTAGAGAGATCTAACTCAAAGGAGGAGTTGTCCTTTCAGTCTGTGATAGATGATTCATTAAACGATTACATTCCTTCTTATAGAGACGTCTTATCCTGCACCCTTCTGTTGATATATGATGGGAGGGACCCTATGAACTCATTAACATAAAAGAAAGGAAAGGGGGTTACTGAAAAGGGTGTCACTCTTCTTGGTGAGGTGGGAGAATCTGTTATAATAAAGGGAGCGGTTCGAGGAGAATTGGAGAAGGATTTCTCCCCTCTAAAAAATAGAAGTGCGAGGAGGTTAGGGATTGATAAGGAAAATTGTGATTGTCATGGTACTTCGATGACTGTTGGTCCTAGGGATCTTAGAGCACAAAAACCCCTCGCTCGAGTTAGAAAATGATTGTGTCAACCCTTAATATTAGGGGGGTGGGGGGAACTACGAAGTTCGTAGCCCTGAAGAGGTCCTCAAGGCTTCTAAACTGGATGTACTATTTATCCAAGAAACTATGGTATGTGTATCAAAAGCTAGAGAAATATTAGTGAAGATATTACCAAACTGGTATTTTTGTGGAGTGGAGTCTATGGGTCTTTCAGGGGGGATTTTGTCAGTGTGGGATCTTAAAAAATCTTATTTATGTGCCTATTTTTCCCCTGCATGGATTTTGCTGAAAGGTATTGTAAAAGATTTAAACAAAAGATTGAAACCGATAAAATGCTACGGTCCTCATGCTAATAGAGAAGTCTTTTGGGAGACAATTAAAAGAGATGGGATCCTCAAAGAACAAAATGTGATATTGGGGGGTGATCTAAACTTTACCATCTCAAGCAGAGAAATGTGGGGAGCACATTCTAGAGCTTATCTACTACATACTTATTTTAGACAGATGTTACAAGGTGAGGGGTTGGTGGATGTTGAACCGTTAAATTTTATCCCAACTTAGTGGAATGGCAGAGGAGGACTGGACTACATTGCAAAAAGATTAGATCATTTTTTTATATCTGAGGAATTATTGATGTCAGGGATCAGATATAGATCTTGGGTTTGCAATTCAAAGATTTTGGATCACACGCATGTGATCTTACATGTGGAAAATGATATAAGGAAGGTAAGATATCCTTTTAAATTTAACTCGGTGTGGCTCGAGGATCCAGATTTTGTAGAACTTGTAAGAACAAATTGGAATGGATTACCGGTAAATGATGTCCTAATTCCAATGGATTCTTTAGTAAAAAATCTTAAGAAACTTAAGTTTTTAGTGGTTAAATGGGAAAGAAAGAAGAAACAGGAAACTAAGGAAGAGCTGGTAAATATTGAAATGGAATTGGATACACTGTACACTAACTATCCTGGGGGTTTTGAGAAGGAGGTTGATAAAGTGTTGGTTTTGAAGAAGGAAAGTAGAAAATTGGTCATTCTGAAATAGGAGCAGGAGACATGGAGACAAAATAATAGGTTAAACTGGCTGGCTCTAGGAGATAAAAATAGAAATTTGTTCCATGCTTATGCAAGCTCTAGAAAGATGAACTATATAATTTGGGACATTACCAAGGAGGATGGTATTGTGATCACTTGCAATCATGAACTTAAAGAGGAAGTTGTAGGTTTTTTTCAAAATATTTTCAAGGCACGGGAGAATCTTACTATCACCAATCAGCTAGCAGTTTTGAGGCATTAACCTAGAATGTTTTCAAAGGAAGAAGGGAACAAAGTAGCAGATCTTGTTACTTTAACAGAAATCGTGTCTACTTTAAAAGGTTTTAAGCCCTCAAAAATTCTTGGGCCGGATGGCTGGGCTGTAGAATTTTTTCTGGCTTTTTTCGATCTAGTGGGAAATGAAATTTTGGAGATGGTTGAAGAAACCAGGAGGAAAGGCAGGGTAAATGGAGTTTTAAATGCTACTTTTATTACTCTTATTCTTAAAAGAAACAAACCAAAATCCTTTGGAGGATATAGACCTATTACTTTATGTAACCTGGTATATAAGATCATTTCCAAGATTATAGCTACTAGAATAAAATCTTTCTTGTCATTTGGAATTTCTAAGGAACAATTTGGGTTTCTTGAAGAAAGACAAATAATTGATGCTATAGGTGTAGTTCAGGAAGCCTTACATAGCATAAAGGTAAAAAATATCAAAGCAATGGTCTTAAAATTGGACTTGATTAAGGCTTTTGACAGAGTGGATTGGGGATTCCTTAGGCTTGTACTGTTACGGGTAGGATTAAGTTTAGAAGTAACAAATTGGATACTGGGTTGTGTGATTTAGAAAATTTTACTGTTTTGATCAATGGCAGGCCCTCTAGTTTCTTCAAGAGCTCAAGGGGATTAAGGCAAGGGTGCCCTTTATCCCCGTTACTTTTTTTGCTTATTGTAGAAGGTTTAAGTAGAGTCTTACAGGAGCAAGGGAGAAGAAATTAGAAGGTGTATTTGTGGCAAGAGGGCTAAGAATCACACATATGATGTTTGTGGATGACATTTTTCTTTTTGGAAATGGAAACTTATATGAATGGAAAGTTTTTCAACAAATCATGGACTTATTTTGTCAAGCAACGGGGATGGCTTTCAGCTCTCAAAAGTCTATTTTTCTTGAAGGTGGATGGAACGAGGAGGAAATTGCTATGCTGAAGGAGTTTATGCCATATGAAGTAAAACTAGTAGATGATAGGTTTAAGTATCTAGGATGTTATTTAAAACCAAATTGATACACTAAGGCTGACTGGATTTGGCTAGAGAAAAAAGTTGAAAAAAGAATAGCAAACTGGAGCCATAGATGGTTGTCTTTAGGGGGAAGGTACACACTTATAAAAGTTGTTCTTGAAAGCATCCATGTGTATTGTATATCAGTGGCAAAGATCCCAAAGGGTACTTTAAACAACATAAGAAGGAGGATCTTTAGCTTTCTGTGGACTGGAAAAAAATTAAAAGAAGGGATTCACCTGATCAGCTGGCAAAAGATAGCAAAACCAAAAAAGGATGGAGGATGGGGTATAAAAAATATTTATACCTTTGAAAAAGATTTGGCTACAAAAAGTCTTTGGAGAAGTCTCATGGTTTCGGGTCTATGGCATGAGGTGATTCTGAAAAAATACATAAAAAATAAATATGTTACTAAGTGGCTCAAAGAAGGTAAGAAAAACTGGAATGGAATTTCAAATATATGGAGAGCCCTTACTTCTTCATTATCTATTTTAACATATTGGCTAGTATGGAAACCTGGGAATGGAAGGGACATTAGGATTGGAGTTGATCCTATGGTTGGGTCACAGTGTTACTATAAGTTATCAGGGAATCTAATCACAATTCTGAAAGAAAAAGGCATAGAATTTATTGCAAATGTTGAGACAAAAGATTGGGGAAACTCAAATATTACAAGATGGAAAAGGGTTGAGTATTTCGGGTTGGTTGGAGATCAAAAAGAAGAATGGGATAATTATATTAATGGGCTTATAGGTTCGGTATTTGTACTAAACAGTGAAAATGATATTTTATTATGGTCTTGGGATACAAAAAAAGGACAAGTGAATGCAAAACATGCTTATGAAGTACAGATGCTAGAAAAGGAGGCAAAAGAAACAAACTATTGGTATAAGGAGCTCTGGATTTGGTAAGTCCCATTAAAAATAAAAAAAATTATATGATTAATGCTAGAACAGAGGATTCTCGCTTGGGAGAATCTGGTCAAAAGAGGTTTCTCGGGGCCTAGTAGATGTGTCCTTTGTGGGAAAGACGAGGAAATTGTTTATCATCTTTTTGTGGAGTGTAACTTTACAAAAGATATTTGGACTTCAATTCTTAAGGACTTAAAACTAAAATATCATTGGGTAAGAGGACGGATTGTTGATTGTCTAAAAAACTGGATCAGGAAGGAGGTTAATTGGAAAGAAATTCCTTGTTTTGTTTGTTGGGAGGTATGGAAACATAGGAACTTGGTGATCTTTGAGGATCATCCCCCAAATCTGGTTAGAGTTTGCAGTAGGATTCTACAAGCATTAGGTGAAATAAAGAGCCCAATAGATACTAAGAGATGTAGGGTTGTTAGACTTCCTATACTTGACAACAATCTGGCAGTGGGGTTTTTTGATGGGGCCTCACAAGACAGGGGGTCAATATGTGGTGCAGGAGTTGTTTTGAAGTGTCCAGTTTTGGGTACTTACAGACTTAATATGAATTGTGGAATAGGAACAAACACTAAGGGGGGACTCCTAGCATTATCGTGCATCTTACATTTTGCTTACTATAAAAATATAACAAGGTTACAGCTTGTAGGTGACTCAAAAGTAATAATTGACTGGTTTAATAATGACAACATTCTACAGGTGGTCTCTCTTCAGCCTTGGATGCAGAAAATTCGAATGTTGTGAG
>SNQJ01S0279939.1:0-11255 GCA_010110895.2 Picea sitchensis | reverse complement strand
TACTTGATTGAGAACCTCATTGTCTCTCTTATATGAGATTTCCTTTGGTGAAGGATTGAAGTGGTGGAGGCCCAACTGGAACGGACTTAGTTTCTCGGTTCTGAACCGTGTCGACACAGAAGTTTGTAATCCATACACTTCTGTGAATTACATTTTAATAGAAATACTCGTTTCTCGTCCAATTAATTTATTGAAAATATTTGAATTGTTATTCCATTGGAATATTTTTTATGAATATTGATGGATTATTCTATTGAATATGCTAACTTTATATATTATCACCATATGCTTTTATTTCTTAGTTGTTGATGACAAGTTGCATGTGTATTTCTTTGAGTCAAGTGCTCAATGGTGGACTTCATCGAACATCTGGATGAGGTAGGCTCTATCTTGTCTAGCTAGCATATTTGTTTATATAGCATACATGGGATTAGAGTTGATTTATGAAGTCATTTTCGTCTGTTGTGGTTTACCCCATGCCATAGAGAGATTTTCCTCGTAACAAAATTAGTGACCATACTGGGGATAAAATCTTCTTTTCAGGCTATGGAGTGTTTTTCTCTCATTTATATTGAGTTTCTTGTTGTCTGATTGCTTGTTGTCATTGTGAGTCTGAGTTTCTTAGCCTTATCCTTGACCTGACATTTTTTTAATACATATACGCGGGTTTTTACTTGACATTCGCGTACATACGTGTGATGTCCTTCTGCAAGAAGCGTATATACACGGTTTTCTCCTGAGCAGTCGCGTACATCATCATTGTTTTCTTGATCACTGAATTTGATGTTTGTTGGGTAATTTTTTATGGTTGTTGAGTCTTCTTGGGTCTCTGTTATGACTATTAAGTGCCTCTAGAATAATAGGAAACCTTTCTTTGGTTGAATTTTCGAGTGGTTCCTTTCTCATCATCCTTTTCATTGATTGTCCTTGCATCTTGGGATGGGTTTTTTCTTCTTGATATCCTACTTGGTTTGTCTCTGATTGCATTTAGCATAATCTTTATATCAAGATGTTGTTCAGTCCTTGCATTTTCATTCTTTTATATTGAAAAAAAATATATATTAAGCATTTTGCATTATTGCCATTTGATATTTTGGGTTCTTATCATTGATCTTAGTACATGCATGGAAAGATTGCATTTTATTTTGGATTGTAGAATTAAATTGAAAATTACATATTGAAAATCTTATCATTTATTGGGAATTGAAGTTACGAATTTGCATGTTATTCATATTCATTTATTTTACTTGTTGAGTCATAACATCATCAGTTTCACTACCACACCTTTTTGAGTAAGAAAGACCACTAGAAGCAACGATGATAATTTAAAATTGATTAGAAACGATTTATTTTCTAGGGTGCACAAACTAGCTTAGGACTTAGAGCCTTGGAATAGGATTTTGTGAGTAAACCTCTCCAAGGCTATTAAATCAACATATGTGTTTGACTAAGGGAGTGGTGAAATCTATTGTATAATTGGTGACGTCAGGAGGCTCCACTTACACCAGAGTTAAGCACGAGGTCACGTGAGGTTGGTTGAGGGGATATCCCCCCAATACCTTCTTAGCGTCAAATATATTTCTAGGGATCTATTCATATATGGGGATCTTGCTAGTACCTTTACCTCTGTGAGAGGTGGTGATTTCAATGTTTCGGGATTTTTTACCCTACCCATACAATATATCTAACTTACAATTGTTTGTCTGCGCATCAGTTATATTGTGGTTTCTTAGTTTCTTGAAATAGGTACCACATAGGTTACTTGCATGGGTTATTATGCAGGTACCCTGGGTCAGATAAGGGTCGGACAACACACAGCCTTTATGGAGGATTACCTCTCTGGGGGGGTTCTGATCGACTGGTTGTTAAGACCACTAGGTCCTTTAGAACTGATTTTGATACCTCCGATCTTTTGTATGGAGTCTCAGGACCCTCTTGGGTGAGGAATACCTACTTTCAGGAGGGAGGCCCCTTTTAGGACCTTTATCTTGTTTGTGTTCATATTTTCCTTTTATTTATTTTATTTTGGTGTGATCTTTGATTACTAGTTTAACTTATGAGTTTTTTATATCTCAAGTCTTGAGTCATCATGGAGCCAGAACAACTTCCCCGCAGGTCTCGCCGCTTATTACGATTACCATCGCATCTTGAGTCTTTTCCTTCTAAAAGGTGAAAAGTTATCAAACATGGTACACACACCTCCAGATACCAGACTTGTGATCATACAAGGATGATTACTAAATCGAGTTAGAAATATATTGGGATTCCTTCAACTCCCATACCCACTATAGTTAACGATACTCCTTTGACACCTTCAACCACAATGGTTGTAGTATCGTAGGTTCCTATCATCACTCGAGTCTATCATGTTAGCACTAAGAGTCACACTTAGACTCTTTTGTTACCCATGATTTTTGTCATCATGATGATGTATTGATGATGGTGTACTCAGGCTCTTCATTGGAACTTTCTCCTGAGAAAAGTTACCTTCATCTCTTTCTAGAAATCACATTTTTGAGGAATGTTCGCAGGCTGTTGTATATTTGCCTGGGAGAATGCATGATTCTCGTAGGATGCCTTAAGCCAGGGTGCAAGAAGTTCACACTGTGTTGAACTGCTAGGGTGCGAACTCTTTATAAAGAAGGGAAAAAGATGAGTTCTCGATGCTTCTAGAAGGGAATCTTCTAAAAGGATGAGATGGCATTCGAATGGTTATCCTAGTACTGGATTCCCTGATATTTTGGGATCATTCTTATCCAAGTAACTAATTCATTCTCTCATATATATTGAGTGAATTCTCATGGAAAAGGTTAAGCAAGAAGGAGAAGCAAACAAGGTTAAGCAAGATTCGTTGGAGGATTGGTGAAAGATTGTGTGAAGGACTGATGCTACAGCAGCTAAGAACTCCATCAAGTTTATCAAAAGTGGTTGATATTATTCATGCAAGTGAGAAAGTGTGTGTGTCGGAGCCAAGGGCCATCGAAAGGAAGTTTGCAACATCAAGGCGCAGGTTGTAATCTTTACTTTCCATCAATATGATACAATAATATGTCCCTCTCCCATAAAGCTAATTCCACTTTATTGTATAACTCCTTGATCATATACATAGATTCATTGTTGAATAGATTGTGCTTTCTTCACTTCAATTGGTTTGTATTGTTTTGGTCTTGACTGTACGAGATCACTGGAGTGAAGCGGGAGCAACAAAGACCAAAGGAAGCGATAATAAGGTATGTTCTTTGTTCTTGCCTTCTATTTAATTCAATGGTTAGAATATAGGGAAAGAGTCATGTTCTGTTTTTCTTTGTTCTACATCCAGGTGGATCTAGGGAGATCAGTTTGTGTCCACACTTACGGATTTATCCAATAACAAAATTGCAACTCCATTGGGGAACGAATCCCATTTTCTTTGTGGATTTTGATATTTTTCTGTGGCCATTTTCTCTGGTTTCACTTTTCTCTTGTCCTATCAGTCTTCGAGTCTTCAAGATATCCTGATAGAGCTTCTAGGTCCAGAAGCCTTCTTGAATTTTGCTTCATTTTTCAAATTTTTGCTTATGTTCAGGAATTCTCGCACTGCACTTCATTGCAGACTGCGAGAATTGGTAGAGTTCGCACTCTGCCCATAGGTTTCAGTGCGAGGTTATCACACCCTGCTCAAGGGTCACCTACGAGAATCAGCGATTCTCGCACTGTGTTATATTTCCTGCCTGCGAACACTCTTTTTCAAAATTATCATTTTAAGTTTTGGCATTTTTAACTGCCCAGATCAGTTTGATTGCCTCTTGTGCGTTTCGTGGACCTCTGATTGATATATTTCTTACCTTTGTTTGTATGCATGAACATTCTTAGGGTTTTAAGGCTTTTCTTGTCATTTGTGGCTTGACTTTAGTTTCTTGGCTTTTCTTGGCAAAACCATTGTCTCTGACTTCATAATCTGAGTGTGTTTGATTAGTTACGATCCAGTGATTGGTTGAAAGTTAAATTTGCTTGGTTTTTCTCATTTGCTTATGATCATTTTCTTTTGCATTTGAAAAGACTAAAATTGGTTTGCTCTTTATTTTTGCTTTCATTGAAAGAGTAGATTGGATTATTTGCTTGTTCATTTGATTTTCTGTACTCTCACTGTCATCGTCTGAGTCCTTTTTGCTTGTTCAATAGCATCTTGTGTTAGGGAGTGTTAAATTCCGTTTGCAGCATCTTGTCCTGGGAAGCCCTTCTCACACAAGGGTCAATCACGAGGTCGCATTGGTATTGGCAGAGTTACTCACCCTACTTTGTTGATATCAGTGTAGAGATTGCACGTATTACGGGGATCACTCATAGGTATACCCACAATGAAGAGTGGAAGCCTTTTGAGTTGATTTTAGGCTAGATACCCTGCCCTTGCGTGTGGATCGGACTGTCGGCTGTTCCCCCAGGCTTTATTGTTGTTGGTGGTGAACTTAGTGGCATATATCTCTAGGTTCTTACCCAAGGTTACTATGGAGGGGAAATTCTTCACGGTACCTGGAATTGACATTGACCAAACTCACTCGGGCTCCTTGGAGGGTATACCCATGATTATGTGTGGGAGCTTGCACCAGAGTGTAAGTCTGTTAAGCAGGTCATCGGCGTAACTTTTCCACCCTAGCCCTGCCCCTTATCGTCTTGTTGTTGTGACATTGGATTTCATCACCAACTAGTGGCTTCGAAATTAGAAGGTCTTGTTTGCCTGGTGATTGCTTCCTATATTTTGTTTACTAGCGCGTGTTGTTTGTTTCTCGAAGTTGACCATAGGATTTTCTTCATGAAGTTTGTCGCTCGTTTACAATAGCTCCTCCACATTGTTCACGTAGAATGCAGGGTTTATCTCCAGAGCATCTGGAAGGTTCACAACCCTTGCCCACAACCACACCTGGAGGCTCTCCAACGCAGAGTGAAGTCCCAGTTGTTATCACACCTCAAGTGGAACGAACTGACTCTCTTGAATGTTTTATAATTACAAATACTCGAGAGGATTTTCGACTTCCTAGTAATTTTCAGCGCCCTTTTAGATGATTGAATTCTTCCGGAGAACTAGTTGTTACTTCTTCTGGATCACCCGTTGGGCCTTTTCTCGGGGTAGAAGGCCAAGATCCGTTTTGGTCTGCAGGTGATTTTCGCAGGACCCTTTTTAGTCCAAATTTTCCTGTGGTCTCCGAAATCAACCCTCCGGTGTTTTCTGAGACGGAGACTGTCCCGTTAACTACCACATATCACTTTACTCTCCCTACCGAAATGGACCATCTTGCAGCTACTACGAGTGTGCCAACCGGGTTCACTACAGTTGGTATTGCTCCTATAAACACCCAGCGAACACCCAATGTCACTCTGACACTACCACCCGGGTACCATGCGTTGAATGCTTTGTTGAATGCTTTTGTTCCAACACCTCCGCAAACCCCTGTTGATTCTCCAGGTGGTCCTTCTTTTCCTGGGCACCCTATTCCCCGTTTTATTCCGAAACTCCCTCAATTTCCTTCTGGAAATCCTCATCCTAGTGGCACTATCCCATCCATTACACCAAACTTGCAGATTCCCCTTGGTGGACATGGTGGTACAATTCAAACTTCTCTTACCGGACACATTCCAATCACTACACAACCTTCGATTGGGACACAATTTCCGGTTGGAACTCCACTTACGATAGGGGGACCAACCCCACCTTTTGGGCAAAATATACCCCCTGCTTTGGCTTAGTATTGGAATCAGATGATACAAAATCTTCCTCAAACGACTGGGGGGAAGCAGCATGTCCCTACTATAGGCCAACCATATCCAGGTTCACCCAATCCTATTTGGGGTCAGGGTCAGAATGCTCAAACTCAGGTCCCTGCTCAAACTCAAGGTTACAATCCTTGGAATTACTATCCTCTCCAACCACCACTGAATCTGCCTGGGTCTTCCCATTATGGGCAGACTACTTACATTCCTACTGGTTTGCCGATAGGGCTTCCACCCCAAATCCTTCAGTACCCGCAGGTGAATCGACAGTTACCTTTTCTTGCTACTTTGGATTTGCCAGATTTGTCTAGGATTTTGAATGATCCTATTCATCACTCTCCCCAATGGCCTGTTATTCCAGCCAAGCTTCCATCGGACATCCCTAAATTCAACGATAAAGTGGGAGAGGACCCGAACAATGATGTTATGAATTTTCACCTATGGTGTTCATCCAACTCATTGATGGATGACTCTATTCGTTTACATCTTTTTCAACGTACCCTTATCGGTTCTGCTGCGAAGTGGTATATTGAATTGCCACGAGGTTTCTTCTCTGATTTCAACACCCTTGCTATGGGTTTCCTTACACATTACCAGTTATCGATCTGTTATGATACTGGGACTGAGATTTTGACTTCCTTCAAACATACTAAAGGCACTCATATATCTGATCATATTCATGAGTGGCGAAGACGTCGACGTCTCATTAAACTTGAACTCCCTAATCAATTACTGGCAGAATGGTTTACAAAATCCTTTGTGAACAAAATTGGTAAGGACATTTCCATGGGTGGCATTGTTATGGAGGAGCAGGCTATAAGTCGTGCTCAATATATTGATCTCATTTATTCACAAACAAGAACACTTTACAATTTTCTACCTGAATTACCTCATCCTGGTACTTCCATCACTTCAACTTCTCCATCTGCCTCGCATGCAGCTGACGGTGTGATTGGTACTACCCAAGCCCACTCACATTTTGTTTCAAGCACAACCCCTAAATCTTCTTCTTCTAATGTTCAAAATGCTCCGTCTCCTGCCGCTCCCACCAGTAAAACTTCTGAGGTTAATGTTGTCCAATCTACCCCAGCCGGTAAAAATAAATCTAAAAAGGGGAGAGGCAAGAATAAGGAGGGAAAAAATAATAATCAAGCAGAGAAAACTAAAACCACTCATGTTGAAGATCGGGATAATCGCAAACCCCGCTACCCTTTCCCTATCTGTGGTGACGATCACTACACGAAGGATTGTCCACGACGTGTCGGGGTCACTAAGTTCCTTCAGGGAACCCCAAAACCATCTACACCGGCTGTCTTGTCCCAACCCTTCCCGTCTCAACAACAGGCTCAGTTGGTCATTCAAGACCAACCCTCCTCTTCTACGACATCATATATTTTGATGTGTACTGGTGATTCTAAGCCAAACAATGTTGCAGTCACTACTAGAGCCAAAGATTATACTCCATCTAAGGAGAAGGTTGACGATTTACCTCCTATTTTGGTACAACCATCTCCTGCAACTCCACCTACTAACGGTCCTCTTCATATCGAACGATCGAGCCTTGATACAATTCTGCGACCACCCCCAAAAGGTGTCATTAGGAAATCGGCTTTCAACCCTCATTCTCGTGCAACCCAGAACTACAGTATTGTTGAAGATCTGGCCCAGGCACCTTCAGCGATGTCAGCTCTTGAAGTCCTTCAGTCTTGTCCTGCACAACAGAAGGCACTGTTGAAAGCTATAGGTGGAATTGACCTGACAAATACGAATTTGATAGTCTTTGACTTGGATGATAACATTCCAAGGTTACCCCCTCAACTCGTGTTCCAGATACAGGTTGTTGTCTCTGACAAGAACATTTGCCGAATTGTTATCGACGAGGGTGCCTCAATGTGTGTAATGTCTTTTGCTTGTTGGAAAGCCATTGGCTCTCCTCCCTTGAATGAATCACAAAACACTCTTAAAGCCTTCAATGGCTCTAGTTTTAAGCCTTATGGTGTTCTTCCTTCATTTCCTATAACACTCGAAGGTAAGACGGTCCAAGTTGAAGTGGAAGTCTTTGACGCTCCACTTGATTATAATCTTTTGCTTGGCCACAGCTAGATCGATTCCATGCGCGTCGTTGTGTCAACACTTTTTCGTGTAGTACGTTTCCCTCATCAACGAAAGGTTGTTACCGTTGACCAACTTTCCTTCTTCAATTCTGATACCTGTACTGGCAACATGTCATTTATTGCTAAAACCCCACCGGGTTATGAGAATGTCGGTGTAGGCCTTTTAAAGGACTCCTCGTTAATGGGTACTTTTCCCATTCCACCACCCAATGTTCCACGCCCGTCAGTTGCTTCTATCAACATGATTTCCACTGTGCCTCATGAATTTACTGTGTCTTCTGACCCTTGGATAGTTCCTAATCCTGGAGATCATCTTCATTTCGGCGACGCAATGTCGTTAAGTCCGGTTGAATCCACTTATCAAGCCATTCAATCGGCAACATCTTCCACCCCCTCTCTTGATGCATTGTCTCCCGATCCTTTTCGTGTTATTTTTCCCACTGATGAGATGATCATGTCCATCATAGAGGACACCCCTTGGGATGATGGCCATCATTGTTTCATACTTTTTCTCGAGCAACACACTCTTGAGAACTACCAATGGATTTCGACTCCGTTGACCGTTGTTGTCATCTCGACGGTTCCCGCGACTTCACACGATGTGTTTGCTGAGGGGGATTTAAGTAACATATCACCCATGATTCCCATTGACATATCTATTAAACCTGGGATTGTTGAAAATGTCCATATTGGAGCTTCGTGTTCGTCCGACAAAATCGTCACCTATACGTCTTTGTTCAAAGAATTTCATGACATATTTTCCTGGAGCTACGAAGAGATGCCAGGTATCAACCCTACTATTTTTTTACATGAGATAAAGACATACCCCAGAGCTAAACCTGTCCAGAAACACCTTCGTCCAGTTCACCCACGTAAAGTGGCTGCTATCAAACTAGAAGTTGAAAAACTTTTGAAAGTCGGCTTTATTTATCCAGTGGCTCTTACAGAATGGGTTTCCAATCTTGTCCCGATTGACAAAAAAGGTGGCAGTATTCGTGTATGTGTTGATTATAGGGATATTCACAAAGCTTGTCCCAAGGACAACTTTCCTACCCGCTTTGTCGATCAGATTGTCGATGATTGCGTCGGAAGTGAAATCTTCTCTCTCATGGATGGTTTCTCCGGCTATAATCAAATTCACATTGCTCCTGAGGATCAACATAAAACTGCTTTTATTTGTCCTTGGGGTACTTTTTCCTATAGGAAACTCCCTTTTGGTCTTAAGAACGTTGGCGCGACGTTTCAACGTGCTATGTCTTATGCTTTTCATGATATTAAGCATATCGTTCAACCCTATTTGGACGATTTACCCGCTCATTCTATGCATAGATTCGATCACCCTTCCCACCTCTGAGCCATTTTTGTTCGCTATCGGTTCTATCGTATACGTTTAAATCCTCATAAATGTGTTTTTTGCGTAGAATCCGGTCATCTTCTAGGTTTTATCGTTTCACGTCAAGGAATTTGGGTGGATCCTATTAAGGTTGAGGTGATTCTTAATCTCCCTCCTCCTTGTACATTGCGCCAGTTGCAAAGTTTGCAGGGGAAAGAAAACTTTCTTCGTTGTTTTATTCCTAATTACTCCAAGATCACTCATGGTTTTACGCGGCTATTAAAGAAAGATTCAGAGTTCGTCTGGGATACCATTGCCAACAATTCTTTTGAAGCTTTAAAGTTGTCCCTCACGCGAGCTCTGCTTCTCTTTCCTCCCGATTACAGTCGCGATTATTTCCTTTATCTTGTTGCCTCGGAGTACACTATTGGCATGGTTCTCATTCAAGAGGATGATGCGCATGAGGAACATGTTGTTTACTACTTGAGTCGAAGTCTCACACCAACTGAAATCAAGTATCAACTTGTCAAAAAACTGGCTTTGGCTGTCGTTCAAGCCGTCCAACGCTTCCGGCATTATATCCTCTCATGTAAGACTAAGGTGATTTCTCATTGCAACCCTATGCAACATATTTTGACACCTCAATTGCTTGGGGGAAAGTACTCCAAATGGATTGTGATACTCCAGGAGTTTGACTTGGACTTCGATCGCACCAAGTCCAAGAAGTCGTTAGTTTTTGCTAAGTTGATATGCGATTTTCCTCATTCTGCAACGAAAAATGTGGCAGTATGTTCATTACCCGATGAATCTCTTTACTGATGATCTTTGGTATGGGGATATCATTATATATCTCCAAACCCAGACTTTCTGACCTGCTTTGTCTAGTACTGCACGACGTCGCATACGCTATCAAGCTCTTCAATACATTATCCTCGAGGATACTCTTTACCGTAGATGAATTGACTCTGTTTTTCGATGTTGTTTAACATTCGACGAAGCCGAGAAAGCTCTGAATGACTGCCATTCCAGAGCATGTGGTGGTCATATGTCTGGGTATGCTACTGCCCAGAAGATCTTACATGCAGGGTATCTTTGGCCTTCTTTGTTTCACGATTGCATTACTGTCGTTCATAAATGCCATGCCTGCCAGACCTACAATCAGAAAATTCGATCACATCCTGCTCCTTTTCACCCCGTGGTCTCAATTGGTCCTTTTGCGAAATGGGGCATCGATTTCATGACATGTCACCCTCACTCGACCGGGGGGGCATGGTTACATTATTGTAGCCATTGATTATTTTACAAAATGGGCCGAGGCGATGTCGACATTCGATAATACTACAAAGACTGCAGCGTTGTTTCTTTTTAATCACATCATAGCTCGTTTTGGTGTTCCCCAAGCTATCGTCACTGATCACGGTAGACACTTTAGGAATTTTATGATGTCTGAACTTATGGAAAAGTTGGGTCTTTGCCATGATAACTCAACGCCCTATTATCCACAAGCTAATGGTCAAGTCGAAGAAATCAACAAAGTTCTAATAACTATGCTCCGACGGATGATAGGAATTCATAAAACAAGTTGGCACACAATGTTGTTCTCGGCATTGTGGGCATACCGGACATCTATCAAATCCACTACTGGGTTTACGCCTTTTCCATTAGTTTATGGTGAGGAAGCCATTCTTCCTATAGAATGAGAGATAACCTATTTGAAGATAGCTGTAGAACTCTTACCCAACACTTCTTCTGAATAAGAACGTCTATTGTATCTAATGTGATTAGACGAAACTCGACGTGATGCCACTCTAGTAATAGAAGCCCAGAAAAAATGTGTCAAGGCACAATATGACAATCATGTCAAGCCCCATGTTTTCTCTGAAGGTGATCTTGTTCTTCTCTATGAACATGATCGAGATGTGTTAGGAGTTGGGAAATTCGAACCAATGTGGCGAGGTCCTTATATTGTTCACCGAGTTTTGGAAAAATGAGCATATGAGCTGGTAGATTACGATGGTATTCCTTTGAGTGAACCTAGGAATGGGTTGTACTTGAAGAAGTAC
>SNQJ01S0279937.1:0-11255 GCA_010110895.2 Picea sitchensis | reverse complement strand
AGGTACGAGTCTATGATAGTTGGATATGATGTGGACTAATGATTAAATGTCTAACAAGATCTGTCTCGTGAATCCTTAAACATGGTTGGCTCATTAAACACAAGGTCCAATTAAGTTCCATGACATGGAAATGCAACATCAACATGAATGAACTTGGAAGGACTAGTAGTGTCTCTAGAGTGTGCCACATGGGACAACTACACATTTTAAAAGCTAAGTTAGAATACACCCTTATCAAAAAAATTCCAAGTATTTTGGAGAATTGGACTCAAAGAAGATTTCACTAGGCTCTAATAATACTTCAGATCCTTAGGAATCGAGCAGATTTGTCATTTCAAATATCTCCAATGCAAGAACTTTCTTAGAACTTGATTTAGTTCCCAGATGTTTTGAGATGCATGGGAGAGATGCCCATAATCATATCTTGAATACAACCCCACTTGGGTTTTTTCTTATACCACAAGCTTGGTATTTCAAGATAGGCAGAATTTGTGCAATTGTCTACATTTGTGATTTTGATAGATCTGATCCACTTGTATTGTCTTGTAGTAGATGTCATTATTTTTACATGACATCCTGAACAGTTCATGGCGTGGTGTCCAAATACTTTGACTTGTTATGTTGTCAAGCTTGAGTTATGATATATTTTGGCAAGTTATTGATGATCCAAGGTTATGTTCCTTCAGTTTCACAAGTGGTCAGTGTTTCTAGGAGGTTTGAAACACTATGATCTCATCTTGTGTTGTTGGTCACAATGAGACTTCCACAACTTATACAATCTATATTATAGCACAATTGAAGACTCTAGTGATCCAAGATGTGAATTTTGATGAGAAAGTAAGGTCCTGCAGTTCACAGATATCTCCCTCACTTATTACAATCAATACAAAATATCTTTATTTATGTGAAAATCAACCGAATTAATATAAATAAGTCTTGTGTAGGTAGTGTGGAATCCTTGTTGAATGGTTGCATAAAATTTCGCAACATTTATGTGTGTATTGTAGAACTCTTTCCAGTGTTCTATATCACACCTTTTTGTGTTAAGAACCACTACGAATATATGTTAAGTTGGGTGACAATGACCTGTGAAATTCAAGAAATGAGATTACCAAATTAACAAATCCCTGGGTTCACTTGCAAGTGAGAAAATCCTATCAAGTCAATACAAAAGATCTTTATTCATATGAAAATCAACCGAATTAATAATAAGTCTAGTGTAGGTAGTGTGGCATCCTTATTGAATGGTTGCATAAAGTTTCACATAATTTATGTGTGTATTGCAAAACTCTTGCTAGTGTTCTATATCACACCTTTTTGTGTTAATAACCACTGCGAATCTATGTTAAGTTGGGTGATAGTGACCTGCGAAATTCCCTCTTAATATTTCATTAAGTTTCCTAAAAGAATCTATATAAATTAACCAATCCCCCAAAAAATCAAGTTTTGTGATATTATTTAGCTCACAACTCATAAATATGGGCATTCTTACTTAGAAAATGTAATGGGTATGTGTGGACTTGTTTATACCTCGATCTTCATAAATGCCAATGAATTAGTCTTCCATAAATGCCAATGACTTAGTCTTCCATAACTTATGGCATTGTGTTCCTTAGTAAGATCAATATAAAGTTAGAATATCATCAAAGTCTTGTTGCATAAGTTGCATAGTTGCATAAGTTGCATAGTTTCATAAAGTTGCATAGTTGCATAAATTGCATAGTTCCGTAAGTAAGCTTAGTATCAAGTTGTTCCTTGCATAGTTGCATAAGTTGCATAGAGAAATTCATAAAATCACCATCAAGAAGAAGTGCCCTAATCCATTCATTGATGAGATATTAAATGACATGGTTTTGTGTTCCTTAGTAAGCTCAATATCAAGTTAGAATATCATCAAAGTCTTGTTGTATAAGTTGCATAGTTGCATAAAATTCCATAGTTGCATAAGTTGCATAAGTTACATTGTTGCATAATTTGCATAAGTAAGCTCAATGTAAAGTTGCTCAAGTTGCATAGTTGCATAGTTGTATGTTCTAGGGACCTATTGTTTTCTATGTTTTCATCTCCCATTTAGTGTTTCAAATGGACATGATGATGGATTAGGTGCCTTGGGTGATTGTGGGATTGTAAATCCTTGGAGGTTGATGAGGGGGACACAATCCACATTTTCTCTCATGCAATGTTGGTGAAGGGAATCCTTGAACTTAAACCTTCTTGAACCATATGTTAGTGCAGCCTTAGGCGTGCATCAAATCATCAAAATCATATCTAAAATATGATACAACACCCACTCAATCATCCAAATCATTTCATAATCAATAAATTACACAAAACCCAACACAATTATATTAATCATAGTTAACAAAGGTATCATAGAGTACAAATATGATCAAAATATCTTTATAATGGGCCTCGTGATACTACAATTGGGAGGCCCATCATCACCTCCCAAATTAATTTTTTCCACGCCCTTGTGAAAACAAAAATGATGATGTAGCTATTGTTACTTCATCTCTTACTAATTAACTATTACTAATCTCTACAATCCTTCATCAAATCATATGCCACAAATTTGCTATTGTCACCCTTGCCATGGTACCTAGGATCTTTCTACACCTTTTTCCAATCTTCCCTTTCCTTATCTTCATCCAAGAATACTATTGTTGTAGGGTACCAAAGTAGAGGGGGGTTGAACCTAAGTTATATATAATTGATATTGACCCTCCTCAATGAATTCTTGCACAATTGGTCCCTAAACATGGATGCTTGCAAGTTACTAGGGAAATGAGGATCAACCCTCTTGAGGTCATGTGAGAATGAATTCCACCTTCTTTAGTGGGAATAGGGAGCATATTTATGTTTGATCCAAGAAAGGAACATTGGATGGTTGTTAAAATAATATTATCGTATGTATAAGGAATCGACGTCTATGTCTTAGTAATCAAGATCAAGGTAATGATAGTTTTGACTTACATGGGTTTGTCTATGAAGATTGGGTTGGACAAACATTGACCATTATAGTTCAGTCAAACTATAGGCATCGAGATTGCGACGAACACGGGGTAGATTTAGAAAAAAAATAACTTTTTCTCTTGTATGTTGCGACGAAAGAGTACTTTCGTCGCAAGTGGTCGTTGCAAATTTTTCAATATGTAGTAGTGGTAAGAATATTCAAGAGGCATAGGATAGTTAATAGTATTATTCATAGTTTCCCTATTACAAAAATCAAATGATTATTTTCATGGAAATGGTCGCGGTGAACCATACTGCCACTATCAATCCCTCCTAAGTCATGTGTTTAGTTGGTATTTTCTTCTCTGTGTTTTCTGGTTTCTCTCGCAGTGGATCATACTAATTGTTTTTCCAATAGCTTCAAGTACAAGTAATTTGTGTAGCCACTTTAGCTCGGACTCTGAAGTTGCAGAAGATACACTACCTAGATGACATCTTCAACAACCCCTCTAGGGCCTTTATCTTCACAAGTGGATCAGATAGTTATCCTTCTAAAAAAGGGGGAGAGGAATCTTGTTGTGTCTCTCAAGCTTCATGTTTCCTTATAATGAGTGAATTCCTAGTTATAACCTAAAGACCAATGAAAAAAGATCAACCTCATTGACTCGTGAGTTTAAATTAGATCAACAATCAAACGAGTTTTTTCAAAAGTGTAGTCAACATGTCTATGACTCACAATTAATCGCAAGTATGATCAATTCAAATTCGTTAACTCCAATTTTAACCCAACATGTATGTGATAAACCCAAAAAAGGGCACCATTCACTCATGTTTTCTTTCATTCCTTGCATGTCTTCAACTTCATCTCTCCCACAACACCTGCATGCTTAAAGTGAACAAGAGGACAGATTGCCACATCTAGGGTTACCACAAATGCATCTTGGGAATCATTCAAGCATACAAACAATAGAATATTGAAATGGTTTCATTGTGCCACAACTAGGGTTTCATATCAATAGGCCCAAGATGCAAACTACCAGATTTAACACTCATTTATTAGTTGTTGTTAGGGTTTTCGAGATTAGAGGTAGGATTTTTTTGTTGTTTTATTTGTTTAGGAATTATTTATGTTGTTTATTTAGAGTTTTTTTGGTATTTGAATTTTCAATAATTTCAACATTTTTAAAGAACATATTAGCCAAACATAACATCCCTAAACCCTACAACAACATGGAAACCCAAACCCCAAGAGTGCTAAACTCAAACCCAAAATAGTTAATATGCCAAGGGAGGAATTTGCACATACTTATTGTGACAAGATTCCAAGGGGAGCTAAGCTCAAATGTAAATTTATAACTAGCATTTCAAACTACATCAAATTTCTAACTAGCATTTCAAACTACATCAAATTGTTTTCAAATTTCTAACTGATGATGTAAGATATTCTTAATACATTTGTTGCTTTAACAATATTAATCTATCCCATGCTACAATACCTTCTAATTCTTGTACTTCTTGCTAAACTTTTAGGTTATGTCCTAGATTTCTTCTTCACAAGTGTTTATTTTCTAAGAAAATTACTCCTTATGTACCCTCGGTATCACTTAAATACACTTCTTGTGTGTCTATTGTAATGCTTTGTTTTGTCCTTCCAACTTTTATATATTCAACTACTTCTCCTTAGTAATTTGTCCCCATAGCTTGTGTTGTTTCCCATGATGACTCTATTATGTTGCAAGGTAGCTATACATTGTTCCTATAATTTTGCATTCTACATAGTCTAACTCTATAGACTATAGTATGCAGGTGTTTCTATCTTGAGTCTTCCAATTGATTCATGGAAATTTGTATATAAACTATCCTTAATAGTATTGAATTTGATATTCCCTTGTTGCACACAAGGGAATAAATACCAAATATAACTTCTAGGATTAACTACAATATAAAATCCATTTTCTTCCTACTTAAAATTGTCTCTTAACAATGACGCAAAGATGCAAAATGTTGTTGGTTTTTAGTGAAATTGACCTCTTGGAATGTCTAGGGCCTTAAGGACCCAAAAAAAAAAACACATTATCCACCAATAGTTGACTTCTTTGTCTGGACCAGAGATACTTTGTTTATAAGAGATCAAAATTGTGGGTTTTATGCTTCATTCTACCTTGTCAATCATTTGGCCCAGGGGTAGATTTATTCAATTCATGCTAATGGAAAAGTAAGATCATAGTCCTTGTCTCTCTAAATTTTTCCAATGTTGTTGTTGAATGGGATATAGACACCTCCCTACAAATTGTGTGAGTTCTTCTTAAACTAGACAGTTGAATTTTCAAGTTAGCCAATAGCTATGCCTCTAATGATATCAGTGTGTGTGCAACCTTTTGTCATTAGATGGCCAATGACCTCCCCGATGTCCCCTAGATTATTTGTGGGGATTTCAACATGGTAGAGTGACAAGAAGACAAATAAGGGGCACATCCTATACAATGTTTGGTCAGAGAGAAAATGGCTTGGTGGGTGTTAAAGGCCAAACTGGGGCATTGACCCTAATCAATAATCGAAGGAAATATTTCATTGAACTATGGTTCACATGCAGAAAGTTCCACAAAGGGGCTGAGAGAATTTACCAATGATTGGACAAAGCCCTATTATTTAAGATAAACTCATTTTTTGACTCAACAAGAGGTTGGCCAATCCATGTGCATAGCACCACCACTTTATTTCCACCTACCCATTTGGTTTTCTCTATATTGGGGAGCAAAGTGACTAGGTATGCCTCAACCCCATTGTATTTTGAATGTCTCCCATATTCAAACTCAAGGTTGCATGGCTTGCATCCACCTGGTGTGAAATCCCATTCCCCAACCACATGGGGATTCTAGCTGGATTAATTGGTCAACTCATGCTATTTTCAGAACTATAGCCTTCTTGCAAAGGGTGTAGGAATCATATAGCCAAAATCATGTGGGGTATCAATTATGTTGCACCCCATGAGTTAGATGGCCTCATGAGAAACCTACAATGGGCTCCATATGATGAAGATAAGCAAGCTCTAGCTGCAAAGTTACACCACTTATAGTGGGTGGATGATATCAAAAAAGAAAAATGCACTCAATTTCATGCTTGATTACATTAGATAAAAATAGGCAATAGATCTATCAAATCATTCTTCAATGCCCCAACCACCAAGGAGGCTAGGAAATCCATTGTTTCCTTGAAGAAAACCACAAGTTTTACAACCAACCAAGAGGAAATTGAACATGAATTTTCAGATCACTATAGGATGGTTCCAATCCCAAGGGATGTTGATGAAATGGCTAAAAGATACCCAAAAATTCCTTGACATTATACCTCTCAAGATTTCAAATGAGCAAATGAGAGCCTTCAAGGTAGCCCTGTCGCTAGATGAGCTAACTACAACCCTTCATGAAATGGTTGATGATAATGCCCCAGGTATGGATGGCTTTCCCTATGAATTATACAAGTCCACCTAGGAATTTCTAGGCCCAGATTTATTACCAGTTTACAATGAACCTCTACACAATCGATCCTTGGGGACGATAATCAACCAAGGGATTATGCAGTTCATAACCAAAGAAAGAGACCCAGATATTATCATAAATTGGTGGGATATTACATTTCTCAATATTTCATACAAAACATTAGCCAAAGCTCTAGCCCTGAGGTTGAAGCACCTACTTCTAAATATTATGTTTCCTTAGTACACTAGCTTTAATCGAGGTCTATACATTCTCAACAATGTTGTTGCAATTTGGGAAGGAATGGAATGGGCCCAAACTTCTACCTTGGATGCCTTGTTCATCAAGATTGACTTTGAGAATCTTATGAATAATTTAAGTGGCCCTTCATATTGTCCATACTTAAATCCCAAGGGTTTGGGTCACCTTTTCTCGTGTGTTGAAACCCTGTTTGCAAATGTCTCAACTTCCCTTTCTATTAATCATTGTAAATCAAAGGAAATTGGCATATTCAACTCCATTAAACAATATTATCCTTTGGCTCCATTCCTTATGTCATAACCTCCAAGGGCACATTCGAGAGATTCCTCTCCTTGAGCTAGAATCTGGCTAATTAGTAAATGTGAATTTTGTTGATGACTCTTTCCAAACTATCTTAGAATACCGGCAATCCTGGAACATACCATGTAGTGCATACTACTTTCTGTATAGCCTCTAGGTTAAGCATATAATGGGCCAAGACTTGATGCTATGGGTAAATCCAACACACAATGCCAAAGTGTATTTCATCTCAAACCTAGACTTGGATTCAACCAAGCCAAATATTTAAATGCTTGGGTATCCCCTTTGCCTTGCAAGCCTCTTAAGGAACTGTGGAAAGAAGTGGTGTGGCAAGTGGAGAAGAATATAGATAAGTGGATCACTAAACCCATGTTGTTGGAAACCAAATTACCAAAGCACTAGCATTTCTAAAACTACGTATTGGGAGTTAATCCTATAGTCACAAACACAATGATGCACAAAAAATAGTTAGATTTGGGTTTGGGGACAAAGTCCACGAAATTACCATTTTCAAATATGGAATGCTTGGTGGCCTCCTTCTCTATATCTGCCTTTGTGCTTGGTCTCCTTTGTCTTTGTGCTTGGCTTCATCCTCCTCCTCTTGCCCTAGCTCTTCTCGGCTTTATCTCTTGCCCATTTTTCCTCTCCTTTGTCACGTGAGTGTGAGTGTGAGTGGTCTAAATTCGTGAATGCTTGGCATCCTTCTCTATCTGATATGTTCTTGGACTCATCCTTCTCTTTCCCTAGCCCTTCTTGACTTTATCTCTTGTTGAGTTCCCCTCTTCTCTGTGAATTTTCCCTCGGTCGCACATGAGTGTACTGAGTGTGAGTGGTGAGTGATGTCTAAATTTGTGAATGATGAAGGCGCAAGTGTGGAATGTTTTTTCTATTTGAATTTTTTTTTTTTTAATTCATATATTTTATATAATTAATTTATGTTTATATATATATATATATATATATATATATATAAATTGATTCTGATATTTATAGATGTTATTTATTGATTGATTTTAATAAAAGCAATAAAATATTGATTGATTTTAATAAAGAAACAATAAATATGACGAGAAAGAAATAACAACTAGAAATATGATTCATCTACATGATTTTTATAGATGAGAAAGTAAAACAATAAATCCTTAGAAATGAGATTTTAATAAAGAAACTATATATGATGATTCTACAAGAGATGATATGTGACAAAGAAACTATGCAAGAAATAGCCAAAAAAAACTTGGAAAGGTTGTATCTATATAGCCACCAATATGGAAAGAAATTATGGAGGAATGACCATGTTATGGAACTCTAATAGAATCATAATGATGAAACTCACTATGAAACCATAATATCATAGGTCATTTCAAAGAAATACGCTTCAAGGAACATGAGGATAACCAATATATATGGGCCACCTAGTCCACTTCATAAGAGAACCTTCATTGAATCCCTCAAAGCCATAGGGGATACTGTTATTGGAGATCAATGGATAATAAGAGGTGATTTCAACCTAATAGCATCCCTTAGTGATAAAAGTGAGGCAATAGAAGGCTAGAAGAGAACAACCTATACTTTAAACATATTATTGAAGACTTAAGACTAATGGAAATTTCCACAACCAATGGCCATTTTACCTAGAATAATAAAAGGGGAGGCTCAAGCTAGATTGATGTCTAATTGGATAGCTTTCGATTCTTTGAAAAAAATATGTAGTAAGGGTTATGGGGATATGGGGGAAGTCTTACAAGGTACAAGGTCATACCATTGGCCCATATCGCTGCAATGGGATAACAAAGGAACACCAAAATAAATAGCATCCAAATTTGAGCAATTATGGTTTTCACACCCCAACTTGCAAGCAAGAATTGCTTAATGGTGGAATGAGGGAGGAAACATCCAAGGAACTAAAATGTAAATTCTTTAGTAAAAAATAAAGTATCTCAAAACCAAACACAAAAAATGGAATGCAAAGGAATTCAAAAATATCTTCTAAAATAAATGGCATCTTAAGAAGCAAATGACCATCCTACAGAGACAAATCATGAAGGAGGGCATGTCAAAGGAGGGTACTCCTTCATCAATCATCACTACAATAAGGAATTTACATAAAAAAAAATAGGAAGAATGCCTCTCGAAGCATAAATATATAGTAAGATGGCTCACAAATGGTGACAAGAACATGCATTTCTTCCATTGCACCACCATGAATAGGTGGAACCAGAATAAAATTTTCTTCTTAATAGATGCACAAGGAAACATAGTAGACCACCACACTGATATAGAAAAAGAGCTCATGAACTACTTTAGTGACCTTCTCATTGAACTTGTTGAGGACAAAAGGCATCCACTAACTATACCACCAACATATACCCAGTATGGTCTTTAAGGAGCATAATTCTTTCTTCATGAACAAGATATCATGACCATTATAAGTGGAACTTAGAGTTGTTAAATACATGGTTGGAGGTAAAGTACGAGGTCCATACAACTTTGAAACTGACTTCTTTCATGCTTTCTAACACACAATAGATAAAGAATTTTGTAAAGTGGTGGAAGATTCAAGAAGATATGGATGGGTCCTCAAAGATCTTAATTCCACTTTTACAACACTTGTCCTCAAAGAAAGTGAAGCAATATTTGCATGCAAATTAAGGCCCATATCTCTATGCAACATCACCTATAAGATCATCACCAAGGTATTTTCAAACTAATTGAATTCCATCATGAACACGATCATCTCCTAAGTGCAAGGAGGATAACCGAAAGTAGGAAAATTCGATATGAAATCATAATCGAACATAAGATCACTCACACCCTTAAAACCAATAAAAAACCATATATGATGGCTAATATCGACATGTCTAAATATTTTGATAGATTAAATTAGACATTTGTGATTAAAATTCTTAAATCATTTGGCTTCTTAGGTGCTTGGATCAACTAGATCAAAAACCTAATGTCCTTTGCCTTATTTTCTATCCTCTACAACATAGTCCCCTATACTCCCTTCTAACCCTCAAGAAACATTCCCAAGGTGATCCTATTTAACCCTTCCTATTCATCCTCATAGTTGAAGGTCTTGGACCTTTCTTAAAATTAGCCACTAATTGAGGCTCACTTAAAGGATTGAATATCTCCCCTCATAGTGATCCCCTCCCACATCTCCAACTCATTGACTACACTATTCTTTGAGGAGCCACCACTTATAAGGAATCCAAATATTTCAAAAACATTATGGACACCTTTCTCCTAGCATAAAGGGGTCGATGGGTCATATCAAAAATGGAAAATCTCAAGTATTTATTTTAACACCCATAGAACCAGCATCCTTTGAATCCTAGGGATTAGTAGGGGTTAAGGGATTAACATTATGGTTAGGTTTAAGGAGGATATGAGAGTCCCTCATTTGGTGTTGTATGTTATAGGATTTGGGTTTAAGGGTTATAAGAGATTTATGTTAAGGGTTATATGTATTAGTGTTGATAAGGGTTGGGGGTTAAGAGTTGTAAGAGTTAGGCACTAATATATGTTATAAATGGGGGGTTTAAGGGGTTAGTTTTTTGGGTTTATATAGACTACAAGATTGCAATAATATGGGTTATATGTGGGTTACATTATGTTATAAGGATCAATAGTGATAGGGTTGACGGGTTTGGGGATTGGGGGTTATAGTGGATAAAGGTTAAACATTAAGCATGGTTATAATGGTTATAGTGGTAAAAGGTTATAAGGTATTAGGTTAGTGGTTTTAGGGGTTTGGGGTTATATGAATTAGGGGATCTAATATTCAAGGATTTAAGAGTCTTAGAGTTTTAAGGCTAGGGATTAGGAATCATAAATGTTAGATGTTCAAAGCATTATGTATTATGAGTGTGGGGATTTATAGATTTTATATGATTATATTTGATAGAGGTTCTAAGGGTTAGTTTTTATAAGTTCATATGTGTTCTAGGTTAATTATGTCATTTACAATTCCTTAAAGGTTTAAATTTATATGAGTCATATAGTTAGGGGTACTCATTGTGGATAATGGTTATTATAGGGTGAAAATTCACAGGGGTTATAACAATTAGGAGTTATAGGTGTTATTCAAAGTAAGGGTTAGGAGATGTATGTCATGTTAGAGTTTAGGTGTTAGAATTACAAAGTTTAGGTGTTAGAATTATAAAGGTTAGAGGTTAGAATAGTAATGTTTATTGGTGTTAGTTGTCTAAGATTATAAAGGTTAACAAATAGGTGTTATATCATTATTTTTGGTGTTAATCG
>SNQJ01S0279936.1:0-11255 GCA_010110895.2 Picea sitchensis | reverse complement strand
TTCGTCTTGCACTTCATCCCACCATAGCATTGCATGGCCTTTTAGTCTTGTCACTGTATGCTTCACCATCTTGTCTTATTCAATATATTCGTAATCGAAGTACTTGTCCATAGCATGTACCCAATCCAACAATTCTTCAACTTCTAAATTGCCTTCATACATTGGTACCTCTATCCTTGCTCTGGCTCCTATCTTTGAAACAAATTTTATTAAGCGATCTTCTGCAACATCCTCTGCTACTTTTTTTTCGACCTCTACTTCTTCTCTCTCAGCTTCACTGATATCTCAAGTGTATGGTGCTCTTATTTATGTTGTTTCCATGGCATCCAATCTCATTCGGAGTCGCCTCATTTCTTGTTCCATTTTTTCATTCTCTCTACGCCTTCTGGGTGGCAACCTACAAACATAAATCAAATTCTTGATACCAAAATTGATACTATATTACCTCCTTTGCGTATTTTCTTCAAACAATCTCAATATTTCCTATGATACCACCTGATGCAACCCCCTACTCGCACGTAGGGCTACAGGACCTCCTGGTCAAGGATATCTGATTCTTGAGTCAAGCGACTCTTTGGAACCTTAATGGTTCCCTTTTGTATCTAAACATAGGCCCTTTCGGCTCCTTGGTGCAGGTCTGATAGCACCTATGACCTTCTCTTTCTGTCTGTTGTGAAATCTTAGAGTATTGAGCGTTAGCTCTTTTTCTTATAAGCCCTCTCTTTATATGACCTTGGGTGGTGCCTTATTGTGACCACACGATTGTGGGCATGACTAATAACGGTTTTGGATCAAACTTATTTTCATCTCACAATTCTCCTCGAACCTCCATGTGCCCTCTTGGAAAAACTATGGTATGGATTGTAGCCCGCCCTCAAGGTTTTAAAGTCCTTGCAACTTTTGTCCCTGCAATGTTATGGGATCGTTGATCTCACGATATTAACGATACTACCTGTGTTGGCAGTTTAGATCTGTGACTTTCAAATCTACAAACCATATCTGCTCCTTCTGAATCAACATTTGCAATCTCCTTTCACGATTCCAAACTTTGGAGTTTTGAAATCTCAAACCTCACTTTTCTTTGTATGCCAATCTTCTGGAGTTGATGATATATGAACACCTGTCCTCACAATCAATGTTCCTTCCTTTAATTTGGGTGTTTTACCTTTCAACTTAGATCAACGGTCCTGTGGCCCCCTTCTCGATCGATAGTCGAGATCTCCTTCAGGTCACTGGACTTCTAAGATCTCAAATATCAAACTTCACCCTTATTCCCAATGCCTTTTATCTGAAAGCTATAATATACTGATGTTTGTCCACTTAATCTGATGTTCAAGGATTACTTCAGGTATTTACCTAGAGTACATGTATTTATTCCACGTCTCTCTTAAATCCGATAGCTATGAATCACTTCGGTACATTAACTAGAGTCGAGAGATTCACACCACATCTCCTCTATATCTAGCGGTCCATATTTACTTCGGATCTTTAGGTTTTGACAATCTCAGATCTCAACTAAAACCCCCTACATTTTACCCGGAGCTCACGATATATTGACAAGTGTCCTCATGTCGGTCGACGTCTCTTAGGTCTTCGACTATTCGATCTTCAGATGTTTCAATCTCTCACCTTTTCCCTTCCTCTGGATCCCATGACCCACTGACATGTATCCTCTTGGATCTAACGGTCCATATTTTCTATGGCCCTTCGACACTCCGCACTTCGAAAATCTCATGTCTCAAACTTGCCTCCTCCTGGACCCACGATATCGGACTGCTCAGATTCGCCCTAGGTGATCTGACGCTTGAATCTTACCTCGAACATTATGATGGCTCATATATATTCCTGCTAATCAAACAGTTGAGATTCTACTTAAGCTTTCCTGCTTGAAGAGCTTCGGAAATCTCAAGTCTCAAACCATGATGAGCTATCGCTCCCAAATGTGTGAAGCACTAAGGCTCATGCACTTTACTCTGGTCAAACGACTATTGATATTTTACACAGTGATCCAATGGCCACTGTCACTCCTCCTCCTAATCTTTTGATTTCTTCTGACTTAGAAGATTTATCAATCTTTAAAGGTTTCAAACCTTTTCTCCTCCTACAAGTCTGATTCTTGGATCTCGTCAACACTTTATGAAAATTTGTGTCTCTCCTGAGCTTGAGCCTCAAAGGATTCTGAATTCCCGTGTACTCCTTGCATTCTCGGGATTTCGATAGCTCATATCGAAGAATTTCTTGAAAATAAATTCTTCTCGCCCACCTGGCATTCCTCAGTTCTAGTTCTTTGATGCTTGGTCGCTTCTTGACACTGTCCACTCATTTCACCTTGTCTAAGTTTCCTTGGTTCTATCTAAACTCCTATGATTTAATAGGAGACTTAATCGATCCACTCCTTGCATTCAAGATGCACACCTTCCATATGAGTTTTAGAAGAAAAAAAATCGAAACTTATCTAGTTTCATCACAAACTCATACTATCAACTTCTCGAACAATCATACATGGACGAAGTGAAATAAAATCACATACACATAACATAACATTCATTCATTCATACATCAAATGAACATATTCCAAGGATTTGGGCCAATTATGTTTGTTCTATTCATTCATAAAAACACATTACATAGTCTTTCTGCTACTCTATTTTGTTCTATTGATCTCTCTGATCTCTATCTCATCATCTCTTAATACTTTTACAATGAAACAACAAAATATCTAAGGACTGGCTCCATGAGCTCTCGTTGTCCTGTCTGTAACCTATCCTATCAAACTCTTAGCGGCTACCTACTCTGTCCTATTACAATAAATAACAGTTATTGCTAGATAAGAGTCAACACTCTACATCTGCAACCCCTTATAGTCCTTCATGACTTTACAAACATGACATATTTAAAAATGGTGCTTTCAAAAATATCTCAACAACTCAATTTAATTCAGAGTTAATTTCTGATTTGAAACTCTATCATGCTGATATGTCGTTCCCTTGCCTCCACGCTTGCGTTTTGAGTTTGAAGGCGGTGCTACTACATCATGGATACAATAGGGAAGTGAAAACCAAGAAATGATTATTAGGCTTGACTTAAAGTTGTCAATTATACCAACAATAGGGTTGACGTGTTGTAACTTAGGTATCGTTAATACCTTCCAATCCCTTCATTCTCTTTGTTATAATCACAACATAATTTCTCTTTTATGATTTTTTTGTATTTGTTTGGAGTTTACCCATTACTATTTTCATATGAACGAAGAAAATCTGGTTATATGCCAAGGGTAGAAACCCTCGACCCACCAATAGAATTACTGAACTTCTTGCCACAAACCACATGTAACATTATTCCAAATGTTACAAAGGATTTTTCTTTAATATTTCATGGACATCCTACTGTCCAAATATTTGATAGGGTTTTGATTGCATTGCAGGCTCTCTTACTAAAGATAACACAAAATCCACGATGATGGGTAAAACCCAAAGTCTAGGGTTGAATCCCAATTATGTGCTCCCTCATTACAGAGGTAGAGATGTATTTACCTGACTATGTTCCTTTCCAAGTTCAAAGCCAAGCTACACTCTTACTATTTCTTGTTTGGCTCTTCTCCTGTCACGAAAAACTAGTCACGCTTCATGGACCTATACAAGAAAATATTGAAGCTCGTTATTATAACTTTTGACAATATTTTCCAGTATGTTATCTCCCCTACATGATAGGGTTTTGTAGTTAAGATTATTTCTATTATTTTCTTGTTTAAGAATATTTTTAACCTCTTCCTCAATGAGGTCGACGAATCTAAAGAACTTTAGCAATTAATCTTGTGAGTTTTTTATCATACAGAAGGTTTTGTGGAGAGAAATGTTTGTGAAAATATTTTCTTTGATTGTCTCTGCAATCATAATTATTTCTATCTTGATAAAGGTTTTACCCAACTAGGATTTTGAGACTATACTTATGATTTTTATTTCAAGAAATATTTTTTATTGTGAAGAAGTCATACTTGTATGTATTATGTATGCAAGCCTTTAATTAGTATTTCTATACTTGAGATTAGGGTTTATATTTCTCTATTTATTTTTAATGATTCAAATAGTTCAATATTACACAAAATAAAACCCCAATAGGGTTTTCTGTTCAGAGTTGCATCTATTGTTATTTCTATATCTATATGAATATTGTAACCCGTGTCAACTATTTGTTTTTTTACCTTTAGAGAACTATTAGAGAAGATATATATGTTATAGAAGTGAAAATGTCTCACAAGTTTTCTATAGAAATTAAATTAATAGTATCAATTCTATTTTCTAGTAAACAAAAAGAATAGAATTATTTGAAACCCTTGTTTTTCGTTTAACATGTACAAAAATGATATAAGCTAGTATCTTTTTGTTTTTCTGTCATTTATCTTTTCACCATTCTGTTAAATAGTAGTAAATAATAATACTAAGAATATTGTTGTGAACTAATCATCAACTACTGAATGAAATACAAAACCTTTTCTTTCTTTTAAAAGGATTATATTCAGATTTCTATTCTAGCTACTTGAGAGGAAATGTATGTAATTATATATGATTGTATATATCATAAAATACTAATAGAAAGAAACAAAATATAGAAAAGCATGCTTGAACCAAAAGGAAATACTAGAGACAAAATGAGGAGAGAATCCAGATCCTCCCAACCATAGACCAAAGAAACCATGTCACTTTCTCCTATAACCCCTAAGCCTAATTCTTTATTCCATAGGAAACTCAAAATGTCAATAACATTCTCTAGGTAAATACTAGAACTTGTCTCTTTCTTAGAACTATCAAGTTCAATTCCTACAGAAGTACTCAACAATGTCCTTCCTTCCCATACTTGTTTTTCCCCTTGTTTTACCAAGAAGAGAATATATTTCCTAGGTCTTTCTTTTTCAAGTTAGCATCATCCCTAACTCTGTGGAGTCTTGGCCTAATTTTTTTTTATCTTGTTCCCTCACTGCCTAGATACTTTGGAGTAGGTTTACACTTTTCCTCATGGAAAATATTTACCTCGGTGGCTTTTGTCCCTTTTTCACTTTCCCATGGAATAAATAATTACTCTTTTTATAACTGGATTCTCTCATTAATTTGTCTCTAGTAAAATAAAATAAATACAATTAAAATAATATTTACATGAATATTTCTCATCATCAAATTTTTATGAGGACATAATGTTAACATGAGTCTTTCTCAACATAATAATACAAAATTACAATTATTCAAAATTAGTTAAATATTCAAAATTGAAGGATATTGCATCCTTCATGCACTTGAACTGAACACCATACTCGATGTTCCATCTGGGCATCTCAGTTTTGGAACATAAAAGGATAAGATTTCTTGATAGATTCCTCCATTTCACAAGTGGCCTCTAAGGACTAAAGTTCCTCCACTACTATTTAACCTAGGAAATGGCTTTGTTCTGCAATAGAGTTTCCTTCCTATCGAGAATGTGTAGTAGTTCCACCTAGAACTCGCCTTCTTGTTCCACTTGGATTGTATTCCAATTAAAAATATGAGTTATATCATGGACATATTTCTTTAACAATGAAACATAAAATACATTGTGTATGTTCATATTGGGTGGTAGTGCAAGTTGGTAGGCTACTGGTCCTACTTTGGAAAACACTTTGAAATGACCACAATATCATGGTGACAACTTAGAAATTTTCCCAAGTTTGAAATAATTGTTTCTTGGTTTTACTTTTAGGAAATCACGATATCCAATATTAAACTGTGTTCTTTTAAAATCTTCATAACTCTTATTCATGTCTTGAGCACTTTTCAAGTTCTATTTTTCTTTATGAACTATTGTTTTCATTTCCTTTAACATATTTGGTTCTAAAATGATTCTTTCAACTGGATTGTCCTGAATCACAGGTTTTCAACACATTCTTCCATATAACACTTCAAAAGGATTCATATTTAAAGATGATTGATAACCATTATTGTATGTGAATTCAACCAGATGAAGATAATCCTCTCATTTTGTTGGGTAGTCCATAACAAACATTCACAACATTTCCTCAATGATGTGGTTAGTCCTTTCAGTATGGAAGTCAATCTAAGGATGATAAGCTATACTAAAACTCATTTGTGTATTCAATTTACTGAAAAAACATTCTATAATTTGGAAGTGAACTTTGTGTCTCTTTTAGAAATGATTTTCTTAGGTAGACCATGCATCTTGAAAATATCTTTTAGAAATTATTTATAGCCTTGTGAGTAGATTTTAGTGGAATAAAGTTTGCAACTTTTGAAACTTTTTCTATTACAACCATTATGGAATCATCATGTTTCTCAGTTACAGGTAATCCAATGATGCAATCCATATTGATTACTTCCCATTTCCATTCTAGAATGGGTATAGGGTACAATAATCCAGTCGGGTGACAATGGTCATCCTTAAATTTTTAGGACTCTAAACATATAGAGAGGTATTCAACTACTTTTTTTTTCATTCTTGGCCAAAAGTACTCCTTTAAAGTTGTTATCATCTTTTGATATATGATATGACCTGAATATGGTTTATTGTGCACTTCTTCCAATATTAAATTTTTTAGTTATGTTCTATTTGGTACATAAATTTTGTTCTTATAAATACAAGACTAAATCATCCTCGATGTAACTAAAAATTGATCCTTCATTATTTAGATTATTCCTCATCTCCTTATAAATAAATTTTGTTCTTATAAATACAAGACTAATTGATCCTCGATGTAAGTTATCTAGAACTTTCGTGTATTCCTCATCTCCTTCTGTCACTGTCACAATTTTCTATTTTAGATCAGATTATATTTTATTGCTTAAAATTGAATTTGGTTTCCTACTAAGTGCATATGATACCTTATTTTACTTTCCTTTAATATGTTTTATTTCAACAAGGTACTCACTTAGGAAAGCTAAGCATATTGATTTCCTTGCATTTATATTTTTCTATTCAAAGAAGTACTTAAGACTAGTGTTGTCACTCTTTAACAAAAATATTATGCCCAATAGATAATGTTGCCACATTTTCAAATCATGTACAATAACAGTTAATTCCATATCTATAACATCCTTCATTTCTTGACACAAAGGTAAGTATAAATAATGAAGTAGTTTTTTTTTTTTTTTTAAGTGACAAACTCTTCATTATGACAATTATTAAGACCATTAATTTACAATGACAACAATTTGGGGTATATGATATATGCATAATGTTAAATATGATAAATATATATATAATAGTGACAAAAATTTATGTGCCTTTCTAAACTTGTTAAAAGAACTTAAACAACATTCTTGATTATTTTGAATTCCTTCTTATTCCATTTAAAACAATTTCAAGGAACTCGTGGATTGAATTTAGGATTAATGGATTTAATCTTAAGAACAAGGACTGACAAAACACCTTATCTAAAGATGGATATTTGCACAACCTAGGCAATTCTTATCGAGTATAATGCACATTACATAAATATAGTCCCACAATAATTATGTAGTGTTGTGGTCAAGGGACTAGAGAGTCTCTAGGACCAACATCTCGACCTCTCGTGGAGCCAGGAAGGAAGAGATGGGAATGTCACCCTGGGTTTAAAGCCCCAACAAGAAAAAACATTAGACTCTAATATAAATCTCCTCTAACCTAAATTCCAAGCATGAATTCTGTTTTGCTTTGTATTTTATAATATTTAATTTTTATGCTTTTATGTATGAGTTCATAAAGTATATATAACAAAGTTAAATCCAAACTTAAAATAAATTAGACAATTGAAGAAAGTATGTATAATGAAAACTCTAACTTAATAATATTTTTGTATTTATTTTGTAAGAAAGTAACTAAAACAAAACTAGTGAAGAGTTATTGCTAAGGTGAGTCAATTAAAAGAAAAGTTTGTTAAACACGAAATTAGTTAAAAGAGTAAAAAAGAGTAACACTGTAGTCATGTGATATTTTTAATTTTCTTTAAATTAAAATATAATAAATAACAAGAGAACTAAACAAATAAAATAAATAAAGAAAATAAAAAAATCCTTGGAACTATTAAAACTGACTCATAAAAACAAAATGAAAGAAGCTTATATACACCATTTTACAATAGTAATAAATCCATTAGTTTATTTTATTTTTTTCTCTTTTTAGAATTTTAAGTGTTGAATTAAGAAAAGATGAATAAATCTGAAATTTAAAAAGGAAAACAAATAAAGAAACGAGTTTAGAGCGTAAATGACTTTGATCTTTAATTAAAAATGTTTCCCATACAATTCTTGGAGCTTCGTAATTTGCAAATATTTGCGTAGACTTGGGTCAAGTATTTAGCCTTTATTCATTCTAGAACAAATTTGCAATATAAATACCAAGAGAGAAAGAAATAAGTTGATCCAAAATGGAATGGAAGAAATGGTGGTGATAACACAAGGTGAGGACGTGCATGTCAGAAACTAATTAGTGCTAAAATCAAATCAAGCTTAAATACATCAATCTCACAAGTAAACTATTCACCTTATGAGAACCAACAAAAATCATCCTCGCCTCATCCATTCACTGCTTCACAAGAATCCCTGCTACCAACAATTTAGTCAATCCCTACTGAAAATATAGAGGATGAATGATAGTTTTAAAGAGGAAAACATCACCGCACTCCAAGCATACCTCTCAAAGTTTTCTTCTTCTATGTTAGCTACAAGATGCCTCCTTTATATTATTTAATGGGAGGTTCTGTTCGTTATGGCCATTTAAGGTTAACGAATTTGATCTCCTATGAGATAAAATTGCCCTTTTCTTCTTCGATAAAAGGATATTTGTTGGAAAATTTCATTATTCCTTTTGTCTACACGTTGATAGCCTCACAACTTGATGTTGGTATGTAAAATATGTTTACATAGCTTATATAATGGATTCAAAATTTGATAACTCTTAGATAGCTTATATAATGGATTTTTGACCTGTCTAATAGGTTTATTGTTGTATATCATTGATTTAGCATTAATGTGGTCGAACAAGACAAGCCATGGGGCCAATGTCTTCATAAAATTGATAATTACGAAGCTTCACTACATCTGAAACATTATTTCCTGTATCAGACAATAATTCATGATGTCTTAAAGTTATAAGTCTTTCCATGGTATTGTAAGTAAGTTATTTATCGATTTCAATATGAATAACTGAAATCAATAGTGGTTTGAAATGATAATAACACAACAGGTGTTGCAATTGGAAATTTATACCACCCTTTTGTTGCTTCTGACACATCCTCTTCAACTTTAATTTCATTCTCATTGATGCCATTATTCACAAGAGAGACAATATCCAACTAATTGTTTGGGCTGATAGTTGTTCTTTAAAATATTAGAAGGATTCTTGGAATAATAAGCTGTAATCCTAAGTATAAAATGGTTGCCTCAACCTGATCCTTCATCATTTTATAGTCAGCACCGAATATAGACTGGAATTTTGATGACCATTCATGCAAAGAAAATGCATTGGATTGTTATTTTTCCATCATTTTGTATCGATTAAATAAGACCAAAATAAGAACAACGACATTGCGAATTTTAGCCATGAATAATGTCATTTTTTCAAAAGTATTTTGTATCTATTACAAAGTTCAATGAGCTAATACCACTACATGTATATGTGTCATTTGTATAATAAATAGCTTGGCCATAATTATTCAAGAAAACCCATGAATTTCTCTTACACATATACTATGGTGTAAACCAAAGAAATTATGAATTACTAGAACAAGGAAACTATAATTTCTTTATATATCAACTTTCAGTGGTAATGACCTTCTATATTTTATCAAATGAAATCAAACCATAAACTTCACCAATGACAAACCACTTTGTATCGGTCGATAAAAAAAATTATGATTGTCGTAGGCATGGTTGTTACTCCATATTGTTAAAAACCAAAGAATTGACGCATAAGTGATACAAGGGCGAGTTGATCTTAACAATGGCACTTCAAGAAATGATTTGGTTACACATCCCCATATTTACCATGATATTTTATGTCCTTTGTGCCATGCCTTGTCAACATTTTATATAACTCCAAGTAGGCATGGGTTCAAAGGGTAAATGGAATCCCACTAAGATCATGTATCAACATAATATTATCATAACAATATCTTTGCTTATGATATGACATGAGGATAATGCCAAAGATATAATCCAAAAAGGTATAAATATTTATTAAAATATCAATAAACATATGAGATGTGTTTATGGAAAGGTCGGTTATGAAAACATGAGTGATGTAAAAAGAATATTGCAACTAATGAAAAAATATAATATATGATTGTTTTTAGAATGACAAGAAATGGTTTTGAGGTCTTAACCAAAAAGGGCATGGTATAATATATGGAATTAAAGGCATGGGATGGAGTACGTTAATAAATTCAATTCCATCGCATGTTCCCAATAAAGTGAAAGAACATGGCTAGGTAATAATATAATTAGGTTATGGTATGTCATGAAAAATTTCCCCAAATTACAACCTAAAGTTATGGTATAACATTTTAAAGTAAAGTCATAGATAGAAAGTTTGAAAAAGAGGTGTAAGATCACAAGATGTAATGCATAAGGGTTCAAAGACATTTGGTAAATATGAAAAACTATATTGTGTGAATAATAAAAGGAGTGCGAAGAGGTCCATGCTTAAGTTCCACGAATATTTTTCTGAGTGCATTGCACACCGATTTTAATGAGAGTGGGAGCGAATTTATGCAAGAGATTTGAAATAAGGAGGATCCTAGAAATTCTTTGTTGGCTAAGTACTTTTTGACCAAAAATATGCTCAACAAATTCCAACCAACATATGCATGTGGCTTACAGTGGAGTCCAAGTTTGAAATGATGAAAATATGATCCTTTGATTCTTTGAAGGAAAGGGGAAGGGTTAGGTAATGATAATACTGAGGGTGACTCAATGAGATACATGAAGAGGTCTTTTGTAATGTACCCCAAATTTACCAAATAAAAAAAAATTGATAGGTGCATTAATACTTCTTTACTCTGCTATACTTAATCGTTTTAAGAATGTAATCATCACTATCAGAATACGACTTATACTTAATCATAGTTACAAGAGACTAATAACAAGGTAGATATCCTTCTCGTGAAGTCATGCTTATTAAACTAATTCGGTACATGTCACAACAATTTGTCTTAACAGACTAGATTTTAAACTATACATGAAAGAACTATAATATAGGTGTTTCCACAGGTCTATAATAATTATATCCTAACATGG
>SNQJ01S0279933.1:0-11009 GCA_010110895.2 Picea sitchensis | reverse complement strand
TTGTGACATAATCTTAGCATACTAGGATTTAGGAATTATAATGGGAGGAAGGATTAATCATCCCTACAAAGTCCATGGCCCATTTATCAAAGGGCTCTACTACCAACTATGGTTGTAATGGCATCTTGTCTAATTGTCCTGGTATTCCCATGCGCTGGTAGAGGTCGCACCTTTTTACATATTCCTTGGCATTTTTGAATATAGTGGGCCAATAGTACCATTTGTGAAGTACCTTGCACCCAATCCTCTTGTCTACAAAGTGGCCTACACATGGGTTGTCATGGCAGGCTTTCAAGATCTCATGCATTTCATCTTCTCGCACACATCTTCTGATAATGAGATCCAATCATGTGTGGAAGAGGAAACCATCGATCCATGAGAATATCCAGCTTTGTTTGATGACATTTTGTCGCTCTGTTGGAGATAAATGGTGTGGTAGTCTACCCACAGCCAAGTAGTTAGCAATATCTATGAACCAAGGAAAGTTAATAGAAACCACAAATAGGTTCTCATTAGGAAAATGATCTTCAACAGATGGCTCATTTTCATTAGATATGAGTCTTGAAAGAAAATCAACCACTACATTATCTTTTCTTGGTTTATTGAAGATGGTTATATCATATTCTTGTAATAAAAGAAACCATCTAGTGACTCTACCATTAGTTATAGGTTTGTTCATTAAATATTTTATGCCAGCATGGGCAATATAAAATATTACTGGATATCTTGTGATGTACTGTCAGAATTTATTAATTGCATGTATTACCGGAAGAAACACTTTTTATGTTACTGTATAGTTTAATTCTATGGGCGAAAGATTATTGTTGATGTAGTAGATTTCATATGGATCATTTCCTTCCATTTGTCCTAGAACAACTCCAATAGCAGTATCAGATGCATCCTTGGATATATGAAATGAGAGGGACCAATCGGTCCCTCTTAAAATAGGAGCTTCAAACACTTTAGTTTTTAGTTCTTCAAGTGCATGGTGGCATGTCTATGTCCATGAAAAATCATAATATTTTGTAAGAAAAGAAAATAATGGATGAGAAATTTGTGAGAAATTTTCAATTAAGCGACGATAATAACCTACATATCCTACGAAGCTTCCTGCCTATTTTTTCAATGTTGGAGTTGGAAAGTTTAATATTACCTATGATTTTGTTGGATCAACTTGGATGCCTTTGGCTGAGTTGCGGTTTCCTAATACAATGTCATTAGTTAACACCATTTCACATTTCTAATTACTAAGGGTGACATTTGTTGGAGTTGGAAAGTTTAATATTACCTATGATTTTGTTGGATCCACTTGGATGCCTTTGGCTGAGATGTGGTTTCCTAATACAATTTCATTACTTAACACCATTTCACATTTCTAATTACTGAGGGCGGCGTTTGACTATTTACACCTTATCAATGTTTTCTCTAGATTTTTCAATGGCTCATTAAATTCATCCCCATATGTCGTAAAGTTGTCCATATATATTTCCACACATTCATGAATTAAATAAAAATATATACCACTGACAACTTTCTGAAAGGTGGTGGGGGAATTGCATAACCCGAATGGTAGAACATGATAACAAATGTCCCCCATGGATAGGTAAACGTTGTTTTGTCTTAATCCTCAGGTGTGTTATGGATTTGGTTATACCCATTGAATCTGTCCAGGAAAGAAAAGTATTTATTCCCTATTGACGTATCTAGGACCTGGTCAATGAATGGAAGTGGAAAATAATCTTTGTGTGTTATTCTTTTTAGTTCTCTATATTCCACACAAATTCTCCATTAATCATTTTTCTTTGGTACCACAGCAACAGGAGAGACCCACTGGCTATCAAAAATTGGATAGATAAATTTGGTTGTGAGCAATTCTTGTAGCTCCTTCTTGACTATGTCCTTTAGTGTTGGATTCATTCGACGTTGGAGATGGAAGATGAGTCTATATCCTTCCTTGATGTATATGTGGTGTGTGCATAGGTCAGGATGGATTCTTTTCATGTCATAATAATCTCAGACGAAGGAATTACTATATTTTTGTAACACTTTGACCAACCACTCTTTTTGTTGTTCAGGCAATCCCTATTTGATTTTCAAGGTTTTCCTGGGGATGATTTCTATGTTTTATGTAGAGGAACCTTGGTCTTTTTCTGGTGGGTATTTGTGTTCTATGGTTGAGATGCTTTTAAAGGTTAGGGAAGCATGTATTTATGGTTGCATAATATGCTCAATAATATGTGGGTCTGTTGAAGGAGAAGAGGAGGATGTGAAATCATTGATTTTGTCATCCTTTGTATTATCTCTAATGGCTAAGTTTTGATCTATGGAGAGGACTTGATGAGCTTCTCCTTCTTCATCACTCTCCTCTCCATAAACCCAAAGTGGTGTCTCGAGATATATTATGATTTTATTTATTTATTTATTTATTTTATGTCTGGAGGAATCAACAACTAGTTGGGCACGTGGTTGCGTTACATGTGGCCGTGTTATCCAACTGCTACCACTATAACCTCTAGGTGTGCCCACGAGGCCACATACACGACACACATTGTAAGTCGGGGGGAGTTGAACTCGAAACCTCATGGAACTTCATTTTCACGGCACTTGCCAATTGAGCTGCCCCCCCGGGGGCGAGATATATTATGAATTTAACAAGAGGATAGAGGGTTATTTTTTTTTTGGATGTCCCGTAGGATATGGTCATGTTTCTTGACCTATAAAAAATGTAAGCGTTTGCGGTGGCTAGAAAAGGGCTTCCCGAGATTAAAGATACCCGCCCAAAGAGGTTTTGGGTTGTAGGACCATAAAGTCACTGAGATATTCCCATGAATCTATGGATATCAATATATCTTCTAAGATGCCCTCTAGTTTGATGGTTTATCTGTCAACGAGTTGGAGTACGGTTGGGGTTTCCCTAATGCCCGTAAGTCATAAGGCTTGCATAGTATTGCGTCTCATAATGTTTATGGTAGCCCCAAGGTTGACTAATTTGTTAGTAATGAGTGTATTATTGATATGCACATTAAATACTAGACTGTTAGGGTCATAGTATTTAGTTGTTAGAACTTCCCCCATCATTAATTCTGACTGTTTTCCCATGACATGGATAGTTTGGGGATTCTCTTGTTTTCTACTGGGTTTCCTTAAAAAAAGTTTGTGTACTTCTTTTGAATAGATGGGGACATACATAATGGCTTAGAACAATGGTTTTTTCACACACACATACTTCAATTCCCCCAAGAAGTTAAATTGAGGTTGAGTAAAAGTTTTCTCTAACTTTAATCTTTCTGTATTGTGTGGGTTTTGAAATTCAGTGTGGGAATTATCAACTCTCGAAGTTCCTAAGATCGTTTATGTTCTGATTCTTCATTTTGTACATCCTCATTCAAATATTCAATATGAATATGAGGCTGGTCCTAGGTTAATTTCTTCCCATAATGAAGGTGAATATCATTGCAGTCTAGGGAAGAGATGGAATAGGTTGGGTAGGTGACAATTCCAAAAACTTGAACTGGTTGACTTGACCTTTTGTTATTAGGGTTAGGGATGGGTTGTGTAGGTAGTTTTGGTCAAGAAGGGGTTGATGTGGATGCATATATCTGGGGAGGGGGAAGAAGTGGCATGGATGGTTGTGTCATGGGTTATTGAGGGCTTCCTAAAGTGGGGTTTATCCACCCATGTTTCCATAGCTAGTTTGGATGAGGAGGAGCCACCCATTGCTATGTTGGCATACCCCATGGTTGAAAAGCATATTGCATGGAAGGTTTATTCCAATCTGAATTAAAATATTGATATTGGTCTTGAATCATATCTTGAGGTTTGGGCTGCCAGGGTTACTTCTGAGAGACAAAGAAAAACTTCTCTGGTTCCTTTGATTTATGATAGATAGCCTTCAATACTGGTAAGGATGGGCATTTTCAAGTAGCATGGTTCTCACTGCATATTCCACAAACCTTGATTTGATCCAATGGACATTCTTTCCATGGGTGCTTCATTTTGCACTTGGGGAAAAAGATGGCCAAATATCGTTTTGTCTTTTTTTTCTTATTCTTCACTTGCAATGTATCCAAATGGGAGCTCATGGAACTAAGTATATTAGTCTTGAAGTATTCTAGCATGTTCCTAATCTCTGCTCTTGTATCTCCACCTCCAATAGTCTTTCCAGTTCTTGCTAGTAGATATCTTGGTCCTCTGCCTATTTTTGAAGTGCCTCTAGAATATTTATGACAAAGTTCCAAGATAGTATCATATCCTAACTGAGAGACATATCCTCCACCCATAAGGTTGAGAATTTCTATACAGTCATCTCAGATTCGTCTAAAAAATAAGACATGTAGTGTCTCGAAAGCCAAATCTCCTTTCCTTTCACTTTCTAGATTATAATTGAAATGTTCGACGTAATCCTCAAGGCTCTCATCTTCATGTTTAATCATCCTAAAGAATTCCTCCTGTTGGAGCCGCCTTTTACAAGTGTTGAAATGTAATTCTTGAAATCAAAAGTTTACCTCAACATGCGAAATGGCGATAGCCGCTATAGTCCTAAGTCACTGTCACCTAACCTTTAAGAGAGTCTATCACTTTTATTACCTCAAGCTATCGTGCTTTAGGAGTTACAAGTTGTAAGGTTTCCAAACTCCGATGTGCGAAGTCGCGAAGCAGTTTTAAATTTTTACCAAAGTTAGTGTCAGGGGTAAGTCACTTTAAACCCTAGTTGAGCACCGTCGGAGTTTTGTGACTTGGCGATTGCTCTCCCAAAAAACTATACCTTCATATCCCTGAGTCGCGATTTCTATTAATTAAGCGTGGGTTAATTAAGAACTCAAGCCAGTTCACGATTTTTTTTAACTAAATCGCGCCATTGCGATTTCGGGTATTTTGGATTCTAAGACTAGGAACGATATTACCCGAGACGGCGAAAGCCGAAAAGAGGTTTTGAGATTTGAAGGTACAAAGTTAAGCAAATTGACTAAATTAATTAATGCCTTAAAGGGCCTTTAACGTACACAGTCTACAGATGAGTTTTTGAATGTTTCCGCATTTCTTTATTATCATAAATCTTTTAAACATTTATGGCATTGATTTGAATCTTGATGAATTAGTGGAAAATAAGATCTCGCCTCACACCTAAATCTTTCCATTAAACGATTTGACTGTTCTGTTAGCAAGGACTCACACAAAGTTGAAAGATTAAAGCTAAGGGGTTTGTTTCATTATTTCGATATTATTTCTATTTTGCGCGCAGAGCTTTTTCATTAGGATAACTTTTGTCTGTATTCACAATTCTTACTACATGTGATTTGTGTACATAATTATGTTTCATGGCTCCACGAAAGGCGTTCAAGGAAGCTGCCAAAAGTCCAGGTCAGGGCTCCGATGTTGTTTCCGATACTTCACCCTGAAGTATTCATACCATCAAAACCTGGACATACATCTCCAACATTCTTCAGTCCAAATCGGTGAATTGTTCAGATAATTCCAAAGATAATGAGAAGGATGATTTGGCCACTAGATACAAAATCGTCATTCAAGCAGAGATGCACAAAATAGCGGCAAGGCCATAGCTCCTTCCCTATTATGATATGATCAGATGGGTGCTAGACCATGTGGATATCCCAACCAGGACTATTATCAACGAATAGAAGGTGAAAATTGGGAGTTTTAGACCGGAACATTTGCAGGCAATGTATCAGTTGTCACCGACACCAAACTTCGCGCACAATGTCGAATTTCTGGAAGGTTTCAAGGAGAATGAATGTGAGCAATATGGCAGGAACTTGTCCGATCTGATTAGGGATTAGGTTTCACACCCCGCAAAATTTAGGGCGGACTCTAACGAAATTTATTCAGTCTCCTCCTTAGAGCCACCATTCAGGTACATAGCAATGATGGCTTGTAGGTTGTATGGGAGGGAGGACACCACACATTTCTTTCTCCCTTGGGTGCCTCTGATTCATACATTCGCTGAAGGTCTCTCTTTTGACTGGGCCAAACTGTTGTCGGACAGTTTAACCAGTCGAGTTACCGAATATCGAGCGTAGAAGGCAAGTGGGAAAGCAAATTCATTTTTCATGTATGTCTACATCATGGATGCCATTTGTTTCCTGACGCCTTTCTCTCTAATGAGTTGGAGCTGGACTCTATCTAATAATGAGCCCATCCATGTCTATCACTCGAAACTTTGGGAGGATAAGGCCACATAATTCATATACGATATTTTCAATTGGGTAATTGTACCCATGCATGTCTCCATCTTCAGTAACCCACCGCCCAGGATTTCAGATAACATCACTGCCAACTTGAGTAGTGTGGCTAACTGGTATGTAGAAGAAGAATTTTCATACATCAGGGTTTTCAGCGCCTCTGTGCCCCCATATGCTCTACCACTATTCGTGCCGGATAAGCTAGTATGTCGCGAAATCACCAAGCAAATCATGCTCAGTGGCATAAGCAAAGAGCTTAAAGGTTTTTCAAAGAAGGTATGGCTGCCCTTTCCTATTCATTTTAATACGTATTCTTTATTAGATTTCAGACACGCCAAATCTGAGGCTACGACCTTGGAGGAATTTAAATTTGTCAATATCGAGTTTAGGAGACATGACCCACATAAGGTCGTGAGTAATCACTTGTCTAGTTGTGGCCTGAAAAGATACGAGCACGAGCAGTCGCCTCATGACGACATCTTCCGAGGTACGAGATCCTATGCTGAGGTTCTGAGACGGATTCAAGCCAAAGAAGGGATGGATGATAATTGCCCCTCTAATTCATCATGTGCTTTCCTAGTACTTTCTTTCTTTGGACCAAAGCCCTCATACTAAACCTTAATAAAAACATTTCACTCCCTTCTACTATCTAGATCTCTTAAAGCCACATGAGGAAAGAAATGTTTCACTATGTCCTTGATAACCTCAAAACCCATATTCTATCATCATGATTTGGTTTGTGGTATTACTTAAACCACCATTTAGTAGAAGACTTATGACTTCTACTAGATAATAGTTTGTGGTAATCTTTAAACCACCATTTAATAACACTTCTAATTAGTAGAAGACATAAGCTTCTAGCTAAATTAGGAAATATTTTGAGAACCACTAGGCCTTAGAGCCAAGTTCCAAAGTTCTTGGTCTCCCTTAAACCACCATTTAGAGTTTGTGATCTCCCTTAAAGCACCATTTAGTACAAGATATCTACTTTTTCTAGGCATTTGGTTTGTCGTCATCCCAAAATCACTAGATTCAGAGAGAACATTCGTCCATTAACATTTGTACGCTTCTAGATTTCAACTCTTTCCTTGGAATCACATACACCCCTTAGGAATGAGAATCTTCAAGAAAACTAGTGTTTCCTAAGCTTTATAAAGCTAGTGAGAAAACAACTAATCCATAGGTATTTGAACTGGATCATCCTGGAAAACATAGATTAATCGATGGAAGAACAAGAGATGTTTTTGAACAGCCCGTTACAATAGGAAAATATTATATGTCAAAATTGAGTCATCAAGTTGATGATAAAATGCATGCACATTCGAGTGGACTTTATGCACGAGTTACACAACAACCTCTTAGAGGAAAATCCAAATGAGGGGGGCAATGAATAGGAGAAATGGAATTTTGGGCTCTAGAAGGTTTTGGTGTTGCTTATATTTTACAAGAGATGGTTACTCTCAAATCTAACCATATGGAAGGGGGGGAATGTTGGAAACCTAACCCTTTAGGGTTATGATATTTTTTATTATTCACTTGAGAAGGAATATCAAAAGTCATAAGTGAATAGGAACTATCATCGATATTTCAAGAGACCTCTTTGAAGATGAATCGAAAGGTCATAGATAATGTATCTATATGTGTATCATACTAATAAAATGCATATCATGTTGATCTCCATTATGGTGTATTCTAACAATATGAAAAGAATCACCTAAATCAATCAACCATACATCATGATTTACGTGTGTTCTTGAAGAAGCCATGTACACATCCCCTCCTTCCTCCAAGGAGGTCTTCACTTCTATGGAAGAAACATCATTATATATTTTCCCTCTCTCAAAACTTTTATATCTACAATGCTTCTTGTAATGCTCAATTTTACCACATTTCCAACATTTCCTTAATGATTTTCTTGGAGATTTAGATATACCTCTAGATTTAGATCTCTCACTTGAGGACTCATTTTTATTTCTATCCAGGGAACACCCTCTTATAGATAAGGAATCTATTCTCTAATTGCCCATGTTTTTCCTCCTCATTTATTTTGATAGCAAGGATGAAACCATATCATCAATATTTAATGTAGTTGCATTACTGCCAATAACTACAACCAAACTATGCCATGAATTTAGAAAAGAAAAAAAATAAACTAATGCACTTATCTTCATTATAAGTTTTAATGTCGAAAAACAACCACTGACTTATCACAATATTGGAAGGATTTAGATGGTCTATTACCGAGTCTCCATCATTTATCCTCAAGAGGTACAACTTCTTCGAAAGGAAAAGTTTGTTTACGAGGGACTTAGACTGACACTAAGCCCCTAACTTATCCCATAATTCCTTGGTTGTAGCTTCTCCCAAGACATTCAGTAACACTAGATCTAAAATACACAACTAGATTGTGCTCTTTTCCTTCAAATCCAACTTCATTCAATATTGTGTCGACATACCCATAGGTGCAGAAACATGATCCATATCAACCCACTATTTTGTATCTACCAAAATATCCTCCATCTTCATCTTCGAAACCTCAACGATTTTCCCATTAAATTTCTCGATATCGATTTTAGAGTTGCTCATCGTCCTCTTTCACCACAATAATCACCATTTTAGATCTCCCACTTAAACCAAGTTTATCATAAATCTAAGGTAACCAAACCCTTAGCAACAAAGGTGTCCCCCTAAAGCCAATACTTGATTTCATACCAAAAGTAAGTTTTAAACCTTTACAATATAGCAATGCACACATAAATTATTTATAAAATAGAAGGAAAACAATAGTATTCATGCATAGTACTTAGAAATGTACTCTGGAAACCCTTAACTGGGAAAACCCACAAATATTTAGAGAAACACCTCTAATTCTCATTGTATTAACTTCACCATTTACAATACACCAAATATAATTATGTGGAATCCAAAACCCTAATCCATCAACCCAGATTATATTCGTTAATCAAAATTATAATACAATGGGGTAAAAAACACTAAAAATGGCCCATTTTTTCCCAGAGGCTCCGTCCCTAAACCCTTGAACAAGGGGGGGGTACTAGACCCCCTGTGACCTCTCTTACAAGGAAATGTACAATGAATGGGGGTTAATCATGCAAAGAATATAACACATATGCATCGCTGCATTCCTCCTATCAAAAGTAATGTCAACCATCATTCCCCTTAATTCTCTCATTATCTTTCATTCATTCACTCTATTATTTATTATGTCACTCTCACGTTCAAGCAATACACTGCTCATGCATTATTCTCCATTCTTAACCATCAAATTATCTACAAAATGACCATAACAACACTATGGAGAGGAAATTGCAAACATTGGATGAAAGATAGATGGTTGTAAGTGAACACAGAGGCTAGGCAAGTTAGGAATCCATTCACAATCAACCATCACTCATCGTGCATTTTTTTTCTTGACTTTGGATGCTTGATAGCCAAATCTTATTCTTGCATGCAATTCCTAGAAAAGATACAACAAATTGGACTCTTTCTACCCACATTGAAGAGCAATGGAGGAAAAAATGTCACTAAGGGACAGTTTAGCAAAGAAAGTGAAGATATTCCTTATGTTTTATTGAGTAGTGGAAAACAATACCACAGATATTTAATGGTTGAATGAGATTCCGAGAGTATTATATAATGAGGAGATTGGTTGAACATAAGACCAAATGGGTTGAGTTGAGAGATTTAAAAGTCTGTAACTTTTTTCTTTCACCCCGGTGTCCTCATAGCCCAACTTGGGGGTGGATCTATATTGGATACCTATGGTTGGGTGGGAAATTTCTCATATGTAGCTAGTTTCTTGGACCAATTTTTGTTAAAAGATAAGTGCTCTATCGTTGTCTATGAATATGAGGAATTAATGATGATTTTTAATATGAAAAGTTTTGTATCTTGCATGATGTATGTGATTATACTTGATTCTAGTCATGGGTATTTAGTTTCCATGTATCTCTACTAATCCATGTTTGTTTAATTCTATTGAGTTTTATTTATCACACCTATGCATGCATTTTATTTAATTATTGTCTTTTCTAGGAGACTTATTCAATTGGTATTGGGAAGATACAACATCTAAAGTCCAAAATTTTGAAGTCTTGTATTGTGGATAAACAACTCATCAATGGAAATGTTAGGCATAGATATCATAAAGTCAATGGAGACTTGTTAGTTGAAAGTTGTATTAAAATGAGTCTCTCCCTTTTTTTTTCCAAATGAAAATTAGCTCAAAATTATATTCAGCTATAATTTTTTTTACATTCTTGCATTCTTGATCATAATAGCCCAGTCATAGATTGATAATAAGCATTGATCGAAATACTATCATACAAAAAAATATCATTAAAGTTTCTATAATGAAGTCTCCAAAAAATGAAAACTATGTCAATCCCAAAATAAAAACATTCAGTGATGGAACTGATACTATTTCCTATGACCAAATTGATGGTTCAAAGAAGATATATATGTTTTATTGTTGACATTCCTCCAGGTTCCCATTGGAAGTAGGATATCTTTACTTCTGGAGCAGAAAGAGCATCTTTTAAAAGCTGGTCTGCAACTTTGTTGAATTGATCCGTCGGGATTTTTCGAAATGACTATGGTTGAGTTTTATTTGCATGCATTTATTAACCATTGGGAAACTTTAACGAAAGAGCGAGAAAATAAAACGCATTATACAACCATAGACATATATGCAAATCTGAAATGCAATAAAGAACAGCAAACCATAATGCACAAGTTTGATAACGGAGTTCGGCAACTTTGCCTACGTCTCCGGGCCTTTTCTCTGTG
>SNQJ01S0279932.1:0-11372 GCA_010110895.2 Picea sitchensis | reverse complement strand
TATATCATTCTCATCAAGGGCATCATATCAATCAATTACTTGACATCAATCAATCAAACCAAATTTTTTACATCAATGAAATATGATCCAACAATCTCCCAAATAATCAAACCATTGGCATCAATGACAACATGATCCAACAGTTAGTACAAGTCGAGTGGTATTTCCTTAGTACCACACGGTCAAGGAGTTGATTAGCTTAGCTCGGCTGGAATACTACTCTTCTTGGGTAAGCTCAGCAAAAAACCTCTTAAGGGGGGTCCTGAGCCTCTTCCTTTTCACAGGTGTCCTTCTTCCATCCAAGCGGCTTTAAGAACCCGAGAGTGCTAGTGACGAGAAGTGGCTAATCCTTGCTCCTTTGAACTGCATGGGGCACTCTTCAACCTAACCACTGTGGTCTTCTAGGACTACTCTTCTTAAATTGGTTGGTACAGTTCCGGGATGTGTTTTCCTGATCGGTATAACCTTCAAAATAGTGTGGTGGCCAAGGCATGTGATAAAAACTAAAAATTGACCAATACAATACTTTTAAAGTCAACCTTTCGTCAGTCCACCTTTTCACCCACGAACCAAAATTGAAGTTGTGAATACTTTCCCTTATATCATAGTTGTAACAACTTGTAATAAGGATGTTCATCCACTTTTACAGCCCACTTTTGATTTAACAACCTTCCGGGATCACTTCTCGGGTCACCCCCAGGGGTATCAAGCCATTATGAGCTTGTTTCCCTGTCTTGAAAGCTTCGAACAGCTTGTTGTTTGCAATTTACAGCCATTTAAAAGTACTTGGCTATATCTTTTAAGCTCCATTTTCACCCTTGTTTCACACCCTTTTACTCAAGGCATTCATTGGTTAATTACCCAGGACACCGGTTTATCCCGGGGACCCATTCTGGGACAGTTTCCAATGCTTTAAGGAAGTGAACAACTCATTGTTCGCTTTATTTAGTTCGCTGTCCTAAAAATCAGTGATCTTGTTTTTATCCCATTGTCCATAACTTTCATCCCCCAGACCATTTTGGCCATCCAGGAAATTAAGGAAGGACAACACCTAGGGTGGGTGGTCCTGAGAAATACTTCTTGTAAGTATTTCACCTTTCTTTTTCCCCTTCATACCGCCTCAGGCGAAGGACCACCTGAGGTGTGGGTAGTCTCTACCTCATGTCGAACTATAAAAAAGACTATAACCGGCTTCACAATCGGATAGGTTGGATCTGTCCCAACGGACAGATTTTGCTTATAACACCTGCCTTTTTCTGGCGACTCCACTGGGGAGCTTGCAAACCTCTCTAGATTTTCTTGTATCCCAATCTTGTACTGAGTATTGGACCCAAATTCCTTGTGGCCCTTTTCCTACTTGTTGACAAACTTTTGGCAAGGTCTTTCAGTGGTCCTTTGGAATTTTCTTTGGTACTTGTTATAGTTCAGTTTCCTTGCAATTTCCATTGCACCTGGGAGTCATAAATACCATCGAGTTTTCCTTTCCTTTTGCCTTGTCAGTCTTCGATTTTACTTTTTTGAACTCACATGAGAAGTTATAAGTCTGTCATACCTTACCTTCCACTTCAAGAAAAAAAGAAACAAAGCTTTGTTTTTAGTTGGGTTAATTTACATTGTCTTAGAAAGAGTAGGATTGTTGGTTATACACCCCTTGTACTCAAAGTACTTACTTGACCCCTTGCAAGCTGGCAGGGCAGAAGTATCCTAAGACTAGGGAAACAGTGTCCCCCAGGGTTACAAGAAGTCAAAGTTCACGAAAGAAAACAAGTAGTGAGACACATACACCTGGGAAACCAGGGAAACTCGTTACCTCTGAAGTGCGAACTGAGTCACCCTCTTCCTCTTCTCCTATTCAAAGCCCCTTACTAAAGAAAACTTTAGTTAATCCAACAACAGTTACTAATCCTCTGGTTGTTTCTCCCATCATTTCAACAAATGTTGTTGTTCCTCCCATAGTTTTTCCGATGGCAATGTCGTGGCAACCCAGGACTCCTTTGAGGTTGGCCATACCTCTTCATGACATACCTGCGGATGCCCCAAACATGCTTCCATTAGCGCTTATGGACATAACAATTCCCGATGTCATCATTAGACGTTTTGTAAGAACCTTTGAGGGGAAAGCAGCGAGATGGTATCACTTGCTTCCAAATGATAGTATCCCATATTGGGACACTATGATCCAAGAATTCAAGAAACATTTCCAAGGGGCGGATGATGTGGCTTCCCTACTCAGGGATTTCACAACCATATCCATCCATGAGGGAGAGCAAATTCGTAATTTTAATCAACGCTTTACCTCGACCTTGAATAGGATCCCAACTGATTCTCAACCATTTGGGAACAATTTGTTCCATTATTACATGACCACTATGAATTTGAATGTAAAGTATATATTGAAACATAAATCAATACAAACTTTAGATGCGGCCAAGACTAGCGCCCTAGAAATTGAAAGAAACATGGAAGAATCCGGTATGATTCCCTCACCTTTACTGCAACCCCGTTTTAATGGGAGACCTAGGAATGATGTACCTTGAAACGAGGTCGCTCGATATGAACCTCCACCTGCCCAAACTTCAAGGATTGAAGAAAGGGAAATTTTGGAAAAACTCAAGTTGTTAATGAACATGAACAACCAAATACTTTCCCTTTATTGAAAGGTGAATGACATGCAGTTTTCTTCTCCTCCGAGGCCAAGACCTCCTTTCCCTCCTATTCCTCCTCCTAGGCAACATGATACTGAAGTGGATTGGTGTCACTTTTGCCAAGACTTCTATGATCCTAAGTATTGTTACTCATATACACATCACATGGAATTGTCTAAAAATGGAAAAACACCTCTACCTCCAGTAAAAAACAAGGTTGCTTCCAATTCCCAAAACGACCAAGTTAATATGGAAGACTCTATTCCTTGCGATGATGATCCTCTAGCTTTCGGAAGCTTTGTTGTAGGAACTAGGATTCAAGCCCCTAAAACCACTCCTCAAGGGGTGGAAGAGGCCAAAAGCAATCCCAAGGACAATGAAAAGGGAAAACTTCCCACGAGTGGCAGATTACCTTCCCCTATAAGGAACAAGGTTCCCTGGACCCCAAATAAGGTAAACTTGCCTAATAATCCACCACCCTGATTCCCAACACCAATACATTACAACGTCGTTGAAGATCTAGCGAAGGTTCTCGCCCACATGACATTATTAGATGCTCTTAGAACGCCTGCTCAGTTTGAAAACCTTTCACGTGTTCTACAAGCACCCCCTACTCCACGAATGGAACAGAGACTTCCTCTTTCCAAAGAGTCCACTTCTCAACCTAGGGAAGCATATGATGTTATTGATTTAGACCCTAGGGTTCCTCCTTTCTATATCTCAATTTTGATTTCTAATTTTGTGCTCCATAACTATGTCACTAACACAGGAGCGAGGAACAATGTCATGCCTCTTCAAGTCATGAGAAGACTGGGTCTTGAATGCATAGGCCCATGTAAATACCTGTTAGCTTTGGATTCTAAGACTGTAGAAACCATCGGTTACATTAAAGACTTATCCATTACTTACGACCAAGCTCCAGAGGTGAGAATGCTCATAAACGTGATCGTAGCAGATATACCTGAAGCATATGGCATGCTTTTAGGGAGGGAGTGGTCCACTAAAGTAAAAAAGGGTCGTTACTTCATGGAGGGAACCCACTTCACCTTTCCTCATAAGGATATTGAAGTCGTCATTAGGAGGGAAACAAAGTACCCAGAGTAGGTTGTACCTGCTTCCTATAATACGAAACATGTATCTTTTCAAGATACAGGTATGGGTACATATACTGTGTTATCTGAGGAAGATGCACATGTCCCTCCTTCTGAGTTGGAAGAAATGGTGTGGAGTATGGATTTTGACGGTGCTAAATCCAAGAATGGATATGGGGCTGGGATCCTTTTGTGTGATTCCAAGGGAAACACATTCCCTTTCTCTTTTCGGTTAGAATTCCCTAACACTAATAATATGGCTGAATATGAAGCCTTAGTTCAAGGCCTCCAAAAGGCCTTATGCTTAGTAATACACCATTTGTTGGTGAGTGGGGATAATGAATTGGTTGTGAATCAAATTAGAGGTAAATATGAAGTTCACAACCCACGCCTCAAACAATACCATAGAAGGGCTAAGGAACTTATTGAGAAGTTCTTATCTCTCAACATTCAAGCTGTGCCTAGGACTGCAAACCACATAGTTGATACTTTGGCCTTGGATGGTTCTTGTTTCACTTCAGATTTCATAAGGTCTATTGAAGATATAAAAGTCCAAATTTTACATAGACCTGCGTTACCTGATAATTTCGACTCTTGGCAAGTTTTTGATACTGACGAACAAATCTGTAGGTTCCTTCAAAACAAGGAGGAATTCAAAGATTTACATATCAACCATGAGTTGGAAGAGGAAACAGGGAACATAATCCAATTGAAGACAAATAAGATCCCCCCTGGTTTGTCGGTATTGGAATCCATGTTTGATTCCAATGATGCCACTACTTCTGTACCTAGTATTTATAGAAAATATGTTAGGAAGGTGTGAGAAGCCATACCTATTAACCTGGTAACTGAGAAACATCCAAAAATGGTCTATATAGGTGCACAGTGTTCCCCTTCTGAGATTTCTCAATTTACGGAACTCTTGACAGAGTTCAAGGATGTTTTCGCTTGGTCCTATAAAGACCTCAAGGTTTTTGATATGCATAAGATAGTTCATGCCATACCCATAATCCCTGATTCGAAACCTTACGGGGAGAGACAGAAAAAGAACAACCCTGCTTTGGAACAAACAATTAAAGCTGAATTGGATAAGATGGAAGCATCCGAGGTCATTTACCATGTTCGTTACTCACAATGGGTATCTAATTTGGTTCCTAATAGGAAGAAAATTGGCGATATTCGTTTGTGTGTCAACTTTCGACATTTGAATAGGGTGTCCCTAAAAGACAACTACCCTATCCCACCTATGGAAGAGATTCTTCAACAAGTCTCAGGGTCTTAAATGATGTCCCTTTTAGACGATTTCTCAGGTTACAATAAGATATCCCTCAATCCTTCTGATAGTCATAAAACCACCTTCACCACTCATTGGGGCACGTATGCATATAACAAGATGCCATTTGGATTGATTAAGCTAGGAACACCTTTCAACGTGCCATGGCCATTGCTTTCAAAGGATTATTGGGTAATATCATTGTTGTTTACTTTGACGACCTCATGGTCCTTTCCAAAGAACAGAGTAGTCATTTGGATCACCTTAGGTAGGTTCTCCTTAGATGTCGTAGGTTTGGCATATCTTTAAATCCAAAGAAGACCATTTTTAGTGTTATGGAGGGAAAAATTTTGGGTCACATCGTCTCTCGAGAAGGTGTCAAAGTTGATCCTAAGAGAGTGGTAGCAATGAAAACGCTGCCCTTACCTACCAATAAAAAGGAAATGCAATCTTTCTTTGGAAAGATAAACTTCCCGAGACGCTTCATTCCTAATTTTGCTCAAGTAGTTAAACCTCTAAATCATCTTATGAAGAAAGACGTTCGATTCAAATGGGACCCCCATACCCATCAGGATTTTGAATCCATTAAGCAAGCCATTGCTTTTGCCCCTCTGTTAGTCAGTCCTGATCCCTCTAAAGACTTCGTCATGTACACTAATTCATCAGAGGAGACAATTTTTGCAATCTTGTTGCAAAAGGATCATGAGGAAAATCTTAGGCCAATCGCCTTCGTGAGCCAAAATTTGAAGCCACACCAACTGAACTATTCTACACTGGAGAAACATGGTTTTTCTTTGTATAAAGCCTTGGAAAAAATTCGACATTACATCCAAGGCCATAAAGTTCAGGTTTTTGTGCCTACCTCTCTCTTAGTCACTACTTTGAATCAAACCAAATTGCATCGTAAGTGGACCAAATGGATCATGCACATGCAAGAGTATGACTTGGAAATTAAGCCGACGAAAACCATTAGGGGGACATGGCTGGTTGGATTGCTAACCCAATCCCATCCCTCGGTCATAGCTAAACCACCTCAAGTAGATGACTTGATTGCTTTCGAAGAACTAGCTAACGAAATTGAGTTAGCATCACAACCATGGTACGGACCTATCATATATTTCATGATCAATGGTGTGTGCCCACTGGACATGGATATTAAAGCCAAACGAACACTTTGTTTACAAGTTGTCCGGTATGTTTTACAAGGCCAAATCCTTTATCGAAGAAACCTTGATGGGGTTTTGTCATGATGCTTGACCCCTGATCAAGCCCAAATGGCACTTGAACAATGCCATTCTGAGGTTTGTGGAGGTCACTTTTCAGCCAAGACCACTGCAGAATTTTTTTTACATATAGGTTACTTTTGGCCTTCACTCCACAAAAATGCCCATTTACTTGTTCAGAAATGCAAAGCTTGCCAATGCTTCACTCAATGCCACCATTTCTTTACCAAAAACAACGAGGCCAACAAGCCCCAACCATACCTATTGACTCAACCTTAATTAAACTCGGGTTGCTTCTCTCTATTTCCACCCTAAACAAAGGGGCCAAATGCATGGTATTTGTATCCATATGCTCCAAGTTCTCTTGTTACTCACCTAGGAGTGGTAGGTCAACCATTTCCTAATCTCCTTAATATGTTTCTTTGTCCTCCTCTTGTTCCTTTTCTTGGAAGCTTTCAACAATATGTTCTTTTTGTGGGTATCTATGGGGTCTTCCCCTCCATTTTCTCCAGTGGTGCATGGAAACTCCTATTGCTTTGATTGCTACACTTTCTATGTTCTATATTTCTTTGGGGGGTCTTGCGAATGTTGTTGACTAGTTCTTGTCACTTTCATGTGCTAGGTTTCTTTCGTATTTTCTCTAATATCCTAGGGTGGCATTGTTGTCTTTTCTAGCTTGATGAGTATTTTTATGGGTATTATGTCCTAATAATTTGATAGAACTATAATTTTTGTTTCCTTGAGAATTCTTTTCAACATAAAAAATGCTTCTTAGGTTGTGGCCAAACTAATGAAGCTTGGAAGTGTTCCTAAATTATTTTCAAAAAAACAAATAATATGAGAAAATATAATATTTTTCCTATAAAATAAGGAGGGTTCTCACCCCAATTCATTCATCCTCTCATTTTTACTCTCATATCCCACTTTTGCTTTGATCCCCTCATTGTATCATTTTCCCTAGTTGGCCCCCTTTCTCATTTGAAACCTTAGTTTTTGAAAGGAGGCCATCACTACTACAAAAATCATCTACAACTAGAGGAGGAGGAGAGTAGCAACCAAGGCCCCACATTCAAGAAAGAAAATAACCCTCCCAAGGAGAGGATACAAGTATTCAAGGTTTATCTCCACAGGTGTACATGTAAAAATCGCATTCATTGGGTAATGAAATTTGATTTATTCTTTGAATCTATTGTTGTTCATGTTTATTTTCTATTGTGTGTCTTTTATTTTCATTTAATAGTAGATATATTAGGGTAGATTTATTTCATAGAAATCTAGGGTTTTAGTTTTATAACCCCATTTGTCTATAGCTTTGTTACAACCGCAAAGTTTGCAAATTTGTACACTATACCTCCAAACTTGCACCAACAAAATGACATCTCCACTAGGGATCTGAGCCAGTATCAAGATCCCTGGTTGTGGGTGTGTGGTAAATGGTTGTTTTTCCCATTTTTTTTTGTTTTTATGACCTTTTTGACAGTTTCTAACATCCTATGAGTTTATATTCATGTTCATAGGTTATAGGTGCTAAAACATCACTCAGGAGCCCTAGGGAGTTGAGGCAACAGGTCCATATTTAGCCCCAGGGAGTTGAGGCCATAGGTCTAGATTTAGCCCCAGGGACCAATGCACTAAAACATAGCAACATGAGTGTTGTTCAATGCACTAAACAACACATGTATCTACACTATTCAACGCACTATTCTGGGTAAATTTTTGCAGTTTCCAAAATTTTGAATTTCTTTAGTTTCCCATGCTTTTTTAGGTTGTTTTAGTTGACATTGTTTGGGGCGTGTAGATGCCCATTTCTTTGTTAGTTTATTGGTAGTCTTAAAATCACTCTCAAACCTAAGGGATTGAGGAACAAACCCCTAAGGGATTTCAATACCTTTCCCTCAAGTGGCTTTCTTGGGATTTGGCTCTTTGTTTTCCTCTGCAAACAAGCTGTAACTTTGCCTTTCAATGGTTGTTCATACCTGCAGGTTATTTTTCATTTTCATTTCACTTTTTGAAAATCAAAAGGAAAGACATATAGTGATGCAGGAGCATCGACGACTCATCAAGCGAGCCAGCACATCGAGCAGAAAAGACAGCTGGACAACGCCTACCCAAAATTTTGGAAATACTTTGGACTTGTTGCGCCAAACATTAATATGTGAATTTAATGAAGCGCACTTTGTATATTGTAAATGGACCTTGAGTGGATAGCTCTCGTCCTTAGGTAGCTGAGGCATTTAATAGATTTAATGATGTTAGATAGGAATTTAATTGTAGATTTGATAGTTGTAGAATTCGAGAGGGAAAATGGATATAGACACCCTCCTTTGTACATTGTATTATTCATTCAGGAGCAAGAAGAGCAAGCAGAGAAGTGTATGAAGAACACCCATGTACAGGCATTGAATTAATAGAAGAAAGCTTTGATTCAATCTCATGGTTATGTGTTGTTTCTCTGTGTATTGATGATATGCTCATGGTTATTTGCTTCCTGTCATGCATTTGCTTTTATATGCTGTGTATGTGATTTCATGGTTGGATTGATGTCTGAGAGGTTGAGAGAGTTAGTTTCAATTGTTTCTCTATATTGAACCAGAGGATTCCTGCAAGGAGTGCAATTGAATTGTCCGCAAGGAGTGTGTGACTGCAGGGTTCAGATAGAGGAAACTTTTGTTCTAAGTTCTCAGAAGTGCAGATTTGGAACCGAAGCCGTGCAAGGCATGTGCAGGCTAGATGAAGACTCAGAGTTGTGATTCTGAGCAAAGAGTTGAAGGATTTCTGCTGCAGGAGTGCGCAGGATCAAAGACTTCATCACTTAGTCGTGATTGAAGATTTTACTCAAAGGGTGCGTGCAAGGAGTTCTTCCTGAGGGATTTGAAGTTGCAAAGCTCAAGAGAGATAAGCCTTTGAATTTGTCGAAGGACTGCACAGAGAGGTTGTGCTGGAAGTGTTCGAGCAAGTGCTGGAAACTTGCGTGCAGTTGGACAGGGCTTCGTGGAATAAGCGCTTGTTTCAATTGCAATTCAAACGGATCGTCGGAATTCTCCGAGGAGAAGTTGCGAGAATTAGAGGCATAGGATCTTGTAGAGGTGCAAGGAATCCATCGTGCAAGTGTGGAGAAAGTTCAAAGCTCAGGAGGGCAGGAGCGTCGATCGGGATCACGAGGAGTATAGCTCGACTCGTGAATCGGCATATCGGGAGTTCGTGAGAAAGGGGCAGAAGGCTTGGCCATNTGGAAGTCGCGAGAGGGTGAGAAGTGACATTCCGATGATCGCATGGACAGTGTGGGCCACAGCGAGGTGATGTGACAGGTGACGTGAGATATCGACGTCTCGGGCATCGGGAGTCGAGGCAGGAATCACTTGGCCGCGCGAGTAGCGAGGTTCCGAGGGAGCGAGATCGCGAGTTGTTGGCATCTCGACACATCAGATCTCGGGAGTTTGAACTCCGAGTGTTTAGTGCCACGATCGGTGAAGGGCGATAGAGCGAAGTCCCGATAGCGGAGGAAGAAAGTCAGTGTTGACTGACACATCTCGGGTCTCGGGGATCCGAGGAGGTAACGCATAATGGTTGAACTCGTGAGTAGCGAAGTTCCGATCCTCCGAGTAAAAGAAAGGGGGATTGAGTGAAGCGAAATGTGGGTGCAGATCTTTCGATTGGGAGATAGAAGAGTATTGACACTCTTCGGGCTGAGGGAAGAGAAGGTCCTGGTGAGAGCGATCGTGCTCCGAGGAGTGCGGTTGGCGTCAATTTTGGTATCAGAGCGGGAATATCTTTGCTTTCGATAGCAGAGAGAGACAGGATTCATCATGCCGCCCAGAAGAGAAAGGCAGTCACCTAGTCCAGAGGACAGGGATGCGCGAAGAAGAGGTATGCCAGCAGGAAATCCAGAAATGGAGGGGTAGATGAGAGATCTCCGAGTGAGATTAGAAGACATGGAGGTAGCACAGAGATGCACAGCTGGTGCAGGGGATCTTAGTGATTCTGAGGTTGAAGAGGAAGCTGGACATGAAGAAGAAGTCACAGCAGAATATGCATCGACCGAGCAGTTGATCAAAGCCATTTCCAAGATGAGTTCCAAGATGAAAATGGACATTCCAGCATATGAAGGAAGCTTGGATGCAGAAGAGTTGCTGGACTGGATCAGAGCTCTTGACACCTACTTCGATTATGAAGATATCGAAGAGGATAAAAAGGTTAGGCATGCTGTCACGAAGTTGAAAGGACATGCAGCATTATGGTGGGACGAGCTACAAGCTGATAGACGCTGCAAAGGAAAGTAGAAGATCAAAAGTTGGGATCAAATGATAGTGAAGATGAAGGCGAAGTTCATCCCACGGGACTATCAAATAAATCTATTCAGGAGAATGCAGAACTTGAGACAAAAACTGATGATAGTGAAAGAATACACTGAGGAATTCTATCGACTGAACATCAGAGCAGGTCATCGGGAGAGCGATGATGAGAAGGTTGCCAGATATCTGAATGGTCTGAGATATGACATTCAGGATGAGTTAAACATGGTTACCATCAGAACAGTGGAGGATGCTTACCAGATGGCTCTGAAAGCCGAGGAGAAGCTGAGCCGAAAGCAAGGTCAGCGAGGGCGAGGCAGAAGCCAGCCCAGAGGCAAAGCAGTTGCCCAGGAGAAGCACCGGAAACCCAAGGAGGAATGGAAGAAACCTCAGGGTAAAATTGAGAGAGGTGGAACCTCACAGCGAGGACAGCCACATGTTGAGCAGAGAGGACAGCATAATGATCAGCGAGGAGATTATGCTGATGCAAATACTTTTCCTCATACCAGAGGTAGAGGAAGAGGCCGAGGTGGAGTAATTACATGCTTCACATGTGGACAGAACGGGTACAAGTCATTTGAGTGTCTAGAGAAAAATAAGGATAGTGGAGAAGCTCACATCACTGAAGCGCAGAGGCGTGATGTTGAGAATGAAGACACCAGGAGTGGGAAATCACTGACGATGCACAAGGTTCTCTTAACACCCGAGAAGGAGGTGGAGGACTAGACTGTTCAGGACCACATGCAAAACCAAGGGCTGGAAATGCAAGGTCATCGTGGACAGTGGAAGCACGGATAATCTCGTTTCGATCGAGATGGTGGAAAAGCTGGAGCTGGAAACAACTGATC
>SNQJ01S0279931.1:0-11255 GCA_010110895.2 Picea sitchensis | reverse complement strand
TTTGAAGGAGAGTATATTGACTAGAAAATAGGGAAATGGGGATTTGATAGGAACTTGCTCCTAAAAATTATTAGCCAAATATGAATGTTTCTTAATTAATTCAATTGAATACTTCAAATATACTTCCCATCACATGGGTTTAATTTTAAATCCTTTTCACACTCTTCCACCAATTTTATGCTCATTAAACAATAGATGTAGTTGTGACTATTGTTGAATTTGGACAAGAATAATATAATGTGCATTCTCATACACAGGTTAAATCTAGTTTCCCTTTATCCTTTATCCTTTATCCTATAGGAACAATGAGATACAAGGCTATTGAATTAATGAGGGAGACTTTTGGACATATGAGATGTCAAACAAATACAATGTATTTCTCATGTAATGAGAAAGAATAGGATTTTTGTTTGGGATTTGTTTTCACATGGGTGAGAAAAATGTCTATTTATATAGCGAGGTTGGAAGCTATATAATATTGAATAGTAATAGTTAGGATATTACTCCAATGATATGATAACTATTGCAAAAAATAATTAAAAAGAAAATAAATAAAGAGAAACCACCAAAGTTGCACCAAGAAATAAAAGTGAGGTAATAATATTCATATACAAGTGGAAAGAAATTATAGGTTGCACTATAGAGAATGATTTGAGCTTATGGAATATCTCACTCTCATTGGGAGTGTTCTTTGTCTCTCCAATAGAACTCTCTCTATCAAGTGAAGTGAAGAAACATGTTTGGTTATTCAATTGAAGACTCCAACTACAAGTGTGTGGTTATGGACAAACAAGCTACAACTGAAGATGAAGTATAAGAAGAGATATTGATGTAGGATCATTTCCAACAGCAAGCGAGCGTGGAGGCGGATTACAGCTGGGATGATTGCAACGCATTTTTTTTGCACATGTTGAAAATGTTTTGAAATATTTTGAAAGACTAAGGAAGGAATATTAATGAAATAGTTAAGGAAGACGTACACACATTTATGAATAAGTGATTGTAAATAGATCTTGAGCAATATTCTCTCATCTATCGATGTAAAAGGAATTTACGCCAGGTTAATGAAAGTAGGTAGATTTAATTTCCAGATTAGACAGTTTTAGGAACAGGAGGGAAAACGACTATAGACACCCTCATCTGTGTATCATTGTATCAATCAAAATTAGATCAATTAAGCACATTAGCGTACAGAAGAGGAGAGTTGTAGAAGAAGAGTTATAGAGAAGAACTCATGTACAAAAGCTTGAATTAATATATGAAGCTTTGATTCAGACTCATGGTGTTATGTTGTTTTATGTCTATACATGGTGAATGGTCTGCTTACAGTTTCTTACTCTCTTTGTTATGCATTTTTTATTATGCGGTGTGTGAATGTATGATTTCATGTTGAATGTTTGAAAACTGAGAGAGAAAGAGAATGAGTTTCAATTGTTTCTCTTCCTGAGTGAGAAGCTCCTGCAAGGAGTGCAGTGAAACATCCGCAAGGAGTGCGTTGGTGAAGGTTCAACGTCCATCTCTAAAAGATCATGAGGGATACCATTGTTCTCATTTCACCAGAAGTGAAAGAAAAGCACAGAAGCCATACAAGGTGTGCGCAGGTTGGTCGAGACCTTAAAACTTATCAACTAAGGTTGAGAGGTTGAAGGATTGTTGTTGCAGAGAAAGTGCATAGAGTCGGGAGTTCAAGTACGTTGAGTATTTGAAGGATTGCCGCAAGGAGTGTGTGTAGGAGTCTCCTTGAAGACCTAAGTTTGCGAAGAAACCTCAGAAGGGTTAGGGCCTTTGAATCATTCAAGAGAAAATAGGAAGCTCAAGTCGTTGTGCAGAAGTCACGCCCTAGAGAAGGATTGCAGAGTCGATTTTAAGCCAGAGGTTCTTGAGGAGGAAATTGAGCGGTTGAAATGCTTCGAGGAGAACTCCTGAAATATCAAGGACCGTAGGATCCAAGAAAGTTGTGGGGAAGGTAAGAGTTGGACAAACCCACCTTTGAAAGGTAGGATTTAACGTGGACCGTTGATTTCGATCATTGGACTATCGATATCATTTCGTCATTTCGGGGGTCATAAGTCTGAAGTGTGGATGAAACCTTTGGTTGATCAAATCCCCAAAATGTGAAAAGAGTTTTCGTGCATAAAGGTGAAGAGTGATGAGGTCGAAATTTTGAAACTTTGAAATTCGGTATTTCGGAAGTCCTGAGGGCGAGTGATTGGGACACAGGGAGGAGGAAATCCCAAAATCACAAGTCGTAGCAGGATATTTGTAAGAATTTTAGGAATCGACATTTCGGCATTCCTATTGACAAGGAGTAGAGTGCTCCAGATAAGAATCTCTGAAATCGCGAAACACGAATTACCTTTGGAGGAGCGTTTCGACATTTTGTCATTTCGGCATCCAAGATCTCGAGGAGACTATGTTTTAGAATCGAGAGTTTCAAACTCTTGGTTCATGAAATCCCGAGGAAGAAAACCATTTTGGCATTCCGGTAATTTGGGGTTAGGAAGGTATAGGAGGTAAAGAGTTCGAGATCAAGCATCACGAACTCTCGGTATGCGAAATTGTGCCAGCCGTCGGATTAAGGAGACATCTACAACCACTGATCTCCTTGGAAGTGAGATAACAACATTTCGATATTTTGGGGTTCAGAATACTGGAAATAATGATGACAAGGAACGGGGAGCAGCAAAGGGAAATTACCGAAGTCGTGAAGCGTGAAAGAACTTAGAGTGGACTTTCAGGATTTTGGTACTTCAGATTTCGGGACTCTGGGAGTCAAGAGACAGAGTTGCACATCATTGTAACTCCTGAAATTGCGATGAGTGGAAAGCCAAAGTCAATGGTGAGAAGGGTCTAGTGTTTGGTGTTTCGGGTTTCAGAGGTCGAAGAGGTAAGGCGCTCAACATCAGGATTCATGAACTCGCGAAATCTGGTATCCCAAAAGGAAAAGGGGAAAATCCCAACGCCAGTTGGGTGTTGATCGTGAACTTCATGCCAGTGCAAAGATCACGTGATCATAACTTAGAAGGACCTGTGACATACACTCTATTGGGTGTGTGAATAAATTTCCCGAAGAGGAAATTGAAGAGCTAGTCAGACTCTAAGGGGTCGAAATTGAAAGATCTTGTGCGGACTCTGACCTGAGGGTTGGGGCACTGCATTAGTTTGGTATTAGAGTGAATAAGAGTTCTTTGCTTTTTGTAGTAGAGAAAAGAGAAAATATTTTCAGTCATGCCGCCAAGAAGAAGAGACAGACCAATGCCTGATCCAACAGTGGAAGGAGAAATGCATGAACTACGTGATAAGCTTGATGCCATGGAGAGAGCACAAAGGCACACAGTCAACACTGGGGATATCAATGAGTCTGAAAGTGAAAATGAAGCTGGAAATGAGGGAGAAGAAGTTGCAGCCGAAGATGCAATAGATGAACGCCTATTCGGGGTTGTTGCAAGTATAGGTGCCAGGGAAAAAATAGAGATTCCCATGTATGAGGGGAACCTTGATGTTGAAGAGCTTCTAGACTGGATTACAAATCTGGATAAACATTTTGACTATGAGGATGTCGAGGAAGACAAGAAGGTCAAATATTTTGTTACTAGGCTTAAAGGGCATGCAGCATTATGGTGGGATGAACTGCAGACTGACAGATGCTACAAAGGCAAGAAAAAAATCAAAAGTTGGGATAGAATGGTTGCAAATATGAAAGCCAAATTCATACCCAAGGATTATCAAATCACTATGTTTTGGAGGATGAAGAACTTGATATAGAAGTTGATGACAGTGAAAGAGTACACTGAAGAATTCTACAAGATCAACATGAGAGCAGTTCATCGGGAAAGAGATGATGAAAAGGTTGCTAGGTACATGAATGGTCTGTGATATGACATTCAAGAAGAGATGAGCATGATGATCATTAGGAATGTGGAGGATCATTATCATATGGCTCTGAAAGATGAAGAGAAGTTGAGCCGGAAGCAAGGTCAGAGAGGCCAAGGAAAAAGTCAAGCAAAAGGAAAAACAATTACCCAGGATAGGAATCAGAAACCTAAAGAAGAGTGGAAGAAACCTCAAACTCAAAATGAGAGAGGTGGAAGCTCACAAAGAGGACAATATGCTGATAGAAATAATTTTCCTCAAACTAGAGGAAGAGGCAGAGGTGGAGAAATAAAATGCTTTACCTGTGGGAAAAATGGACACAAATCCTATGAATGTCCAAATAAAAAGAAAGAAGGAGGTGAAACTCACATTGTCGAAGCTCAAGGACTGAATGTTGAGGAAGAATATGTTGGGGTTGGAAGATCCTTGATGATGAGGAAATTTCTCTTGAAGCCAGAGAAAGAGGTAGAGAACCCAACCCAAAGGAACAAACTTTTTTGGACTGCTTGCAATACCAAAGACAGGGTATGCAAAGTCATCATGGACAGTGGTAGGATAGACAATCTTGTTTCTACAGATATGGTAGAAAAGATGGAGTTGGAGACTATTGAACATCCAAGCCCATACAAAGTTTCGTGGCTACAAAAATACATCAGGTAAATGTCACTAAACAATGTTTAATTGAATTTAAAATATGAGGATATAAGGATGAAATACTATGTGATGTCATTCCCATGGATGTTTTTCATCTATTGCTAGGTAGACCATGGAAATATGACAGAAATGTGATTCATGATGGGAGACATAACACATACACCCTGGAGAAGAATGGGAGAACTCACATGTTATTTCCGATTAAGGATAAAGAAGTGAAACTAGAGGTGAGGAACATTGTACTTCTCATGAGTGGGAAGGAACTTCTTAATGAGGTTAAGAAGAAGGAAGACACACAATTTATTGTGGTGAGGAAGCCTAGAATTGTTTTAACCAATACAAGGGTGGATGATTTACCAGAGGAAATCCAGAAGTTGTTGGAAGAGTTTGCTAATATAGTAGTGGACGAACTACCTTGTTCTTTGCCATCGATCAAAAGTATAAGTCATCACATCGATGTTATACTTGGAGCTAGTTTACCAAAGAAAGAAGTGTACAGATTGATGCCAAAAGAGAATGAAGAAGTCAAGAGACAAGTCGAGGACTTAATGGACAAAGGGTTGATTCGAGAAAGCTTGAGTCCATGTGTTGTTCCAACAGTTCTCGGCCCAAAGAAATATGGAGGCTGGAGAATGTGTACAGACTCGAGGGAAATCAACAAGATCACCATCAGATAAATATTTCCATTGCAAAGGATGGATGATTTCATGGATTGCTTGAGTGGAGAATTTTTTTTTTCAAAGATTTATTTGAAAAACAGATATCATCAAATTTGTATGAGAGAAGGCAAAAAATGGAAGAAAACCTTCAAGGAAAATGAGGGGTTGTATGAATGGCTTGTTATGCCATTTGGATTTTAAAACCTGCCCAGTACTTTCATGATATTGATGAATGAAGTCCTGAAAGAGTTTATCAGGAATTTCGTCATTGTATATCTTGATGATATATTAATTTTCAGCAAGACATAAACAAAACACTTGAAGCATTTAGCTACAGTGATGAGGAGATTACAGCAAGGGAAGTTTTTGATAAATGTGAAGAAATCAACATTTATGAGGACATAACTCATTTATTTGGGTTTTGCTATCTCTGTAGATGAGCTGAAAATGGATCTGGATAAGGTAGAGGCGATTAAGAATTGGCCATCGTCGAAAAGTGTATTTGAGGTTCGAAGCTTCCATGGTTTGGCTAGTCTCTACAGGAAATTTGTTTGAGATTTTAGTGGGATTAGTGCACGAATGATGGACACAGTGAAGAAAAGACACAAATCTTTTCATTTGACACAGGAAGTAGAAAAAAGTTTCAACCTGCTAAAGAAAAAGATTACTGAACAACCAATTATGGTGTTGCCAGATTTCAGTAAGACATTTCAGGTCAAGTGTGACTCTAGTGGATTTGCAATTGGAGTGGTCTTGAGCCAAGATGACAGGCCGATTGCATACTTCAGTGAGAAACTAAATGAAGTAAAGGTTAAGTACTCCACATATGACAAGGAATTTTATGCGGTCATACAATCATTGAAGAAATGGAGATATTATTTGGTTCCTAAAGAGTTTGTTTTGTACAACGATAATCATGCCTTACAATTCATGACTCAATAGGAGAAGTTGAACCAAAGACATGTTAAATGGGTTGAATACATGCATAATTTTACTTTTGTAATTAAACATATTTCTGGAACTACTAACAAAGTTGTTGATGCTTTGAGCAGGAAATGTTTGCTTATGCAGGACTTTAGAGTCAAAACTTTGGGTTTTGATAATCTCAAAGAAATGTACAGAGATGATCCAGATTTTAAAGAGGCGTATGAGGCATCTAAGAATCCAATCCTCAGGGACAGAAGTCAGTGGACGAAATATATGATCCAGGATGGATTATTATTAAGGGGAAATCAGTTATGTATTCCAAAATGCTCCATAAGGGAGAATCTGCTAAAAGAAAAACACAGTGCAAGACTGGCTGGACACTTCGGTCATGATAAAAAGTTCTTGAAATTAAATGGCTCATATTTTTGGCCAGGGATGAGGATAGATGTAAAAATATTTGTGGACAGATGTAGAATTTGTCATCACACAAAGGGAAAAAGGCAGAGAAGAGAGTTATACCAGCCATTACCCATACCTGAGAGGTCGTGGGATGAAGTGAGCATAGATTTTATATTGAGGCTTCCAAGAACGCAAAGAGGATTTGACTCAATCTTTGTGGTCGTAGAAAATTTTTCAAAGATGGAACATTTTATACCATGTCAGAAAACTAGCAACACAACTCATATTGTGAACCTATTTTTCAAAGAAGTCATCAGACTTCACGGCTTACGAAGAAGTATAGTTTCAGATCGAGACACTAAGTTTGTGGGACATTTCTGGAGGACTTTATGGAAGAAGTTGGGGAAAAAATTGTCCTTTGTCTCAACTTATCATCCTCAGATGGATGGGTAAATAGAATTTGTCAACCGAAGCTTGGAAAATATGCTAAGGAGCCTAGTGACTGAACACCATAGTCAGTGGGATCACATTCTACCACAGGCGGAATTTGCTTACAATGATTGACTCAACAGAAGCATAGGGCAGATTCCATTCCAAATTATGTATGGAATGCAGCCAAGGGGAGTTTCTCAATTGAAGGATTATGAACAGAATGAAACTAGAAGTGCTAGTGTAGAGGATTTTGCAGAGGCAATGAGGGAACTTCATAGCCAAGTGAGGGAATGTTTGCAAAATTCGAGTCAAGAGTATAAACACAGAGTAGATCAACACAAGCGAGAACTTCACTTTGAAGTTGGTGACCTGATTCTTGCACATCTGAGGAAATAAAGGTTCCCAAGGGGAACATATAACAAACTGAAAATGAAGAAGCTTGGACCATGGAAGATCGTAAAGAAATTTGGGGCGAATGCATATGAGATCAAATTACCAGATGGGATCGAAATTTCATCGATATTCAACATCTCAGACTTGTACCCTTACAGAGATAAAGAAGCAGGAGAAGATAGTGAACAGATAGAGGTTTAGTGGACTAAACAAATGCCTGTAGTTGAAAAGCCATAGATGGAAAATATACTTGACAAGAGAATCAACAAGAGGACCCAGAGAAAAGAGTATTCTGAATACTTGGTCAAATGGACAAGACATCCAATTGAAGATGCCAGTTGGGAGAACGAGGAATAGATTCAGGAGCATGGACAGACCGTGCAAGAACTCATTAACAAGAGTCCATGAAAATTTTCAAGCGAGGGAGTATGATGCAGGAGCATCTCCAACACCAAGTGAGCGTGGAGGAGGATTATAACTGGGATGAGCACAACGCATTTTTTTTTGCACATGTTGAAAATGTTTTGAAATATTTTGAAAGAATAAGGAAGGAATATTAATGAAATAGTTAAGGAAGGCGTACGCACATTTATGAATAAGTGATTGTAAATAGATATTGAGCAATCTACTCTCATCTGTTGATGTAAAAGGCATTTATGCTCAGTTAATGAAAGTAGGTAGATTTAAATTCCAGATTAGACAGTTTTAGGAACATGAGAGAAAAAATCTATAAACACCCTCATCTTTGTATCATTGTATCAATCAGAATTAGATCAATTAAGCACATTAGCGTAGAGAAGAGGAGAGTTGTAGCATAAGAGTTATAGAGAAGAACTCATGTAAAGAAGCTTGAATTAATATATGAAGCTTTGATTCAGACACATGGTGTTATGATGTTTTATGTCTATACATGGTGAATGGTTTGCTTATAGTTTCTTACTCTCTCTGTTATACATTTGTTATTATGCGGTGTGTGAATGTATGATTTCATGTTGAATTTTTGAAAACTGACAGAGAAAGAGAATGAGTTTCAATTGTTTCTCTTCCTGAGTGATAAGTTCCTACAAGGAGTGTAGTGAAACGTCTGCAAGGAGTGCATTGATGAAGGTTCAGAGTCCATCTCTGAAAGCTCAGGAGGGATAGCGTTGTTCTGATTTCACCAGAAGTGCAAGATAGGAACAAAATCCATGCAAGGTGTGCGTAGGTTGGTTGAGACCTTAGAACTTATATACTAAGGTTGAGAGGTTGAAGGACTGTTGTTGCAGGGAAAGTGCATAGAGTCGTGAGTTCATGTACACTGAAGTATTTGAAGGACTGCCACAAGGAGTGCGTGCAGGAGTCTCCTTGAAGACCTGAGTTTGTGAAGAAATCTCAGAAGAGTTAGGGCCTTTGAATCATTCAAGTGAAAACATGAAGCTCAAGTCATTGTGCAGAAGTCATGCCCTAGAGAAGGATCGCAGAGTCTTTTGAGCCAGAGGCTCTTGAGGAGGAAATTGAGCGGTCGGAATTCTCGGAGGAGAACTCCCGAACAAGGATGATTTTAACGATGAAAATTTATTTTAAAATGTAGAAACCTTGGCGAATCTTGTTAATCCTTCATATGTTAACTTTCAAATTTCTAGGTATTTTATATAGTTTTTATAATTTTCTGGTATTTTTAAGGTAAAATAATTTAATCCTATAGAATTTGGGCGAATAATTTTTAAAATAGCGAATCTCATTTTTGGAAAAACCATGGAAAATTAGCCCATGAGCGAAATTTAGCCCCTAAAATCATGCCTTCTCCCAAAATAGAAAGGACCGTAGGATCCAAGAAATTTACGAGGAACTTAAGCATTGGACAGACTCACCTTTGAAAGGCAGGATTTAACATGGACTGTTGATTTCGATCATTGGACCGTCGAGATCATTTCGGCATTTCGGGGGTCATAAGTCTGAAGTGTGGACAAAACCTTTGGTTGATCAAATCCTTGAAATGCAAAAAGAGTTTTCGTGCATAAATGCAAAGAGTGATGAGGTCAAAATTTCAGAACTTCGGAATTCAAAGTTTCGAAGGTCCTGAGGACGAGTGATCGGGACACAGGGAGTAGGAGAGCCCGAAATCACAAGTCGCAGTAGGATATTTGTAATAATTTTGGGAATCGACATTTCAGGATTCCTGTTGACAAGGAGTAGAGTGCTACACATAAGAAGTTCCAACACGAATTACCTTTGGAGGAGCATTTTGTCATTTCGGCATTTCGAGATCCGGGATCTCGATGAGATAGTGTTTTAGAATCAAGAGTTTCGAACTCCTGGTTTGTGAAATCCTGGGAAAGAAAACCATTTCGTCATTTCAGTAATTTGGGGTCCGAAAGGTATAGGAGGTAAAGAGTTTGATATCAAGCATCACGAACTCCCAGTACGCAAAATTGTGCCAGCCATCAGATTAAAGAGACATCTACAACCGTTGATCTCCTTGGAAGTGATATAGAAACATTTCGGTATTTCGAGGTTTGGCAGACTAGAAACACTGATGACAAGGAATGAGGACTAGCAAAGGGAAAATATCGAAGTCATGAAGCACGATAGGACTTAGAGTGGACTTTCTGGATTTCAGTACTTTGGATTTCGGGACTCCGGGAGTCAAGGGATAGAGTTCCACATCATCGTAACTCTTGAAATCACGATGAGTGGAAGCCAAAGTCAGTGACAAGAAGGGTCTAGTGTTTGGTGTTTTGGGTTTTAGAGGTCGAAGAGGTAAGGAGCTCGACATCAGGATTCACGAACTTGCAAAATCCATTATCCCGAAAGGAAAAGGGGAAAGTCCCAATGTCAGTTGGGTGTTGATCGTGGATTTTATGCCAGTGCAAAGATCACGTGAGCATAACTCAGAAGGAACTGTGACATACACTCAGTTGGGTGTGTGAATAAATTTCCCGAAGAGGAAATTGAAGAGCCAATCAGACTCTAAGGGGCCAAAATTGAAAGATCCTGTGCGGACTCTAACCTGAGGGTTGGGGAACTGTGTAAGATATCTTGGAAGAATAAATTTTAAATTTACTCCTCTTGTAATGTTGTTGCATGGTCTCCAATTTATGGGCAAGCTTCAAGCTCAATTAGAACTATCTTCATGTGTGAATGGTCTAGATTTCAATTGTAGTTTTGTATATTTTAATGGACATAGAACCATTAAAGGAGTACCCCTTAAAGGTGATGGAGCACAAGGATGTTAGGAATACCACCTTTAGAATACATTTGGTTGGACTTCATTAATTTATTACATTAAAGACGGTCAAGTTTGTCTTTTTTACATGCTTGTGTAGATATCGAAGGATTATCCAAACAATGTGCAAAATACCAACTAAACAGTCACACAAATGAGTAAAAACCCATTTTCCATAGTTTTGGTTGTTTTGTTAAGATGGTGTACAATTATCATGTCATTTCACTTTGTTAAGTTTTACCCTCATGTATGTTGTTAAGAGTCATGATATAGATAAAATACATCATCATTTTCCATATTGAATGCTTGTATACTACCACACTAGAGAGAAAGAGAGACATTGTGGGAATAAAAATTTCCCTTTAAGGAGTGACAATAACTCACTTAATAAAATTGAACATATTTGAATATCTTATTTTTTTATACAAATGAGGCGGGCATGATTGTGAAATTATCGAAACATGTTTACAATAGCAAACAATCTGCAAAATGCTCTCGAAAAGCATGAGAAGTTTTCAAAAATATCCATAATGATGTTGCCACTGTAAAATTTCTGATATATAAATGTGCATCACTCTAAGGGGCATAGATAGAAGTAAATCACTATTTTGAGGAGAATATTGCTTGGAACCTGAGATGAATACTTTTACAAGTGGTCATACTTAATGAAATTGATGGCTAGTCAAACCTAGAGGTTTCTCGATGGAACTAGA
>SNQJ01S0279930.1:0-11255 GCA_010110895.2 Picea sitchensis | reverse complement strand
ATGCTTGAAAATAAATAATATTTGGAAAATATAAATGAGACCCATTGATGATGAACATTAGGGAAAATGAAGTGACATGGTAGTGAATAATGAGTGATACAATGGAAGCATAGGTGAAAAATGTATGGTAATGAGTGATATTTCTATGACGTTTTGAAGCCCAAACAAACATCCAACTTAGTGAAGAGGTTGAAGAAAGGAATTGGAAAGTACAGACTTATGCTTCCCTTAAAGTGTTTTAATTGTGATAAAATTGGTCATTTTGTTTCCAAATGTCCTTATGTTATTAATTTAGATAGTGATGAAGAAGAAGTTCCCAAGAAAGAAAAGAAATATCATAAAGGAGACAAGAAAATAAATCAAAGAAAAGTCTCTAATAAAGAGAAGATAGTTCCTCATCTGATGAGGATAATGATAGTGACAGTGACCTAGAAAGAGTGCTCTTTATGGCAATGGAAACTCATAAATGCTCCCTTGAAAATGACAAACAAGATTATGAAGAAGGCGAAGTGGATCTTGAGGTAGAACTAATCGGTTCTTTAAGTGATCTAAAGAAGGAAAGGAGGAAAAACAAGTCCCTCAAGGAAAAATTGATCAAGATAAAGAAGGGCTCTCAAAACCCTAACAAAAATTCTGAAGAAATCTAGTAGATTATCATAAATCTAAAGGTTCATATGTAAGAAGCCAAAATGATTGAAGAAACAATCAAGAAACAGTTGGAAGAAAAGAAGAAAATAAATGAATCTTTGGAAGATGAAATAGTATCACTAATAAAGGAACTTCAGAAGAAGGACGTTCAACAGAAATTTGGCAACCACACCAAAATATTGGATGAAATCATCAACAGTCAAAGGACATTCTATGACTCGACTAGACTAGGATACAAACAAACTCATATTTAGAAGGGTTAAAGCTCCATAACGATAGAAAAGGAAGAAAAACAAAAGAGTTATGCAGAAGTCATTATAGGTCCCATCAAGAAGGAATAATGCAAGCCTTCAAAGGAGAATATTCAAGCAATGGAGATCATTCAAGAAGAAGATCATACAAACATAGGAACGTGAAATTATCAACTAGTAATGTAGAGGACTCAAGAAGAAGATTACAAAAGAGCTACACCACCTAGAATATCTCCCACACTCAAGTACCAAACTATATTTCTTGGATTATGTTATTCCTGCAACAATTTTGGGCACAAGGCTATAAATTGTAGAGACTATTCTAAGAACAAAAGAAACTATGGAGGCTACTCTAGGAATAATTATCTCATAAAATCTCATGAATCTTATAGAAAAAACTATAACAATTTTGGCTCATTAAATAATGAATTAGAATGCTACAAGTGCAACAATTTGGATACATATCCAAACATTGCAGGTTGATTTTTCCTCCAAGGGAACAAAAGCATGATTTTAATATTCATGTAAAAGAACCATCAAGGATATGGAAAAGGAAGCATGATAAACTGAAAAGTGAAGAATGTTCAACTGATCTACAATCCCAAAGAAAAAAAAGTGTTTGGTATGTTGATAGTGGTTGTTCAAAGCACATGATAGGGGACAAGGAAACATTTGTAATTCTAAACCAAGAAAGAGATGGATCGGTTTCTTTTGGAAATGATAACTCAACTAAAATTATAGGAAAGGGCATAGTCAAGCTTCGAAGCAAGGATGTCATTGCAGAAAATGTCCTACTTGTTGAAAATATGAAGCATAATCTACCAAGTGTGAGTCAAATGTGTGACTAGGGACACACACTTCTATTCAACTCAAAGAAATGTGAGATAAGGAAAGAAAGATCAAGCAGATTGGGGGTGAAAACAATAAGGACTCCAAAAAACATATACATCTTAAATGAGATCGGAAAGGAAAGATGTTGCTTGGGAAGGGAAGATGAAATTTGGCTTTAGCACATAAGAATGGGTCATATGCACTTTGAAAATCTTGTCTAAATCAGTAGAAAGGAAGCGGTAAGAGAAATTCCTGAAATTTAAAAGCCAACAAACATTATGTGCAAGCACTGTCAACATGGAAAAAAAACAAGAAATGAGTTCAGGACAAAGGAATACTCTACAACAAAACCATTGGAGATTGTACACATCGATCTATGCAGGCCAATGAGAACAAAAGGGTTGAATGGAGAATAGTACTTCATGCTACTTATTGACGATTATACAAGAATGATCAAAGTCTGTTTTCTCAAGAAAGAGTCATAGGTGTTCGATGTTTTAGGATATTCAAAGAGATGGTTGAAAATGAGACTGATTTGAAAATCAAGTGCTTGAGATAAAACAATAGACGTGAGTTCATGTAAAAATAATTCAGGGATTTTTGTGAAGAACATGGAATAAAAAAACAAATCTCAATAGCTAGGACACCTTAACAAAATGGAGTCGTTGAAAGGAAGAACATAATTATACAGGAAATGGCCAGGACCATGTTGAAAGATTCCAAGTTGGGTGATATCTTTTGGGTACAAGAAATAAATGCAGTCGTTCATATCTTGAACAAAGTAATTCTTAGAAGTAACAATGACAAGACTCTATATGAACTATAGAAGGGAATATTGGTGAATGACAAGCACTTTAGAGTGTTTGAAAGCAAATGTTACATATAAAGAGAAGAAAATAAGATTGGAAAATTTGACTCTTGGGTTGATGAAGGAATATTGGTTGGATAATCAAGAAAAATCAAAGCATACAAATGCTACAACCTAAGACTCAAAAAATAGTAAGCATCAACGTAAAGATTGATGAAAAAAAATGTGTTGAAGACTAGAGAAGAAAGTAGAAATTCAAAAGAGAAGGAAGAAAAAGAAGAACTAAAAGAAGAAGAAGAGGAACCAAAAGAGAAGAAACTAGAAGCATAGAAAGAAGAAGAAAAAATACAATCAACAAGATCTCCAGACACCTAAACACTGGTGTTAGAAGAATCATCCACTAGAACAAATCATTGGGCACAAAAATGAAGGAATAGAAAACCTAAGAAGAAAACCAACACATACACCAGAACAAAGACATCTAGCATTATTTTCCATGGTTGAACCAAATAGATTTGAGGAAGCCAACAATGATGAACATCGGATCAAGGCCATGGAATAAGAACTGAATCAAATAGAAAATAATGCGACATGGGAACTATTTCCAAGACCTAAGGACAAAAATGTGATTGGTACAATGGGTGTTTAGAAACAAACTAAATGAAGATGGACAAGTAACCAGAAACAAAGAAAGGTTAGTCTGCAAGGGATATGTTGAAGTTGAAGGGATATGTTGAAGTTGAAGGAATATATTTTGAATAAACCTTTGCTCCTATTTCCATAATGGAAGCAATCAGAATGATCTTGGCCTATGCATGTTACAAAAGAATCATAGTCTATCAGATGGGTGTAAAATCATCATTTCTAAATGGTGAACTAGAATAAGAAGTCTACATTGAACAATCAGAAGGGTTTATACTATCAGAAAGGGAAGATTATGTTTGCAGATTGAATAAAGCTATGTATGGACTCAAACAAGCCCCTTGAGCCTAACATTCAAGACTAGACAAGTACTTACAACAACAAGGATTCATAAAGGGAAATGTAGATAGAAATATCTACATAAAAGTGGATTAGGACAACATACTTATCATTGAAGTATATCTGGATGACATCATCTTTAGAAGTGATGATGTCAGTTTGAGTCAGAATTTTTCGAAGGACATGCAGAGTGAATTAGAAATCTCCCTACTTGGTGAGTTGAATTTCTTCTTGGGACTCCAGATATCTTAGTTATATGAAGGCATCTTCATCTCCCAGACCAAGTACATCAAATAAGTATTCAAGAAGTTCATAATGGAAGATTGAAAACCTGTAAGTACTCCTACAATGATTGGTTGCAAGTTTTTGCAAAGATGACAAATCTAAATAAGTAGATCAGAGACTCTATAGATCGATGATTGGTGGCCTACTCTATGTGACAGCCTCAAGACCAGACGTGATGCAAGAAGTTGGATGGGTTGCAATATTTCAAGCAACACCGAAGGAAACCCATGTTATGGCAGTAAAGAGGATCTTCATATATCTCAAACGAACAACAGAGTGTGTACTATGGTATCCTAAAGGGAATGAGTTGACTATGGTCGCCTACAATGATGCAGATTGGGAAGGAAATCATTGATGATAGAATAAGTATCAGTGGATTAGCCTTCTAATTGGGTGATTTTATGGTGTACTTGTTGAGAAAGAAGCGGTCTTCAGTATCCCTGTCCACAACAAAAACATAATTATTGCAGTAGTTGCATGTTGCACTCAAGTCTTATGGATGAAGAAAACCCTTCAAGATATACAAGTAAAATATGATGAACCTATTTCAATATTCTATGACAACACCATTGTTATAATAATCTCCAAGAATCTAGTGATGCATTCCAAAACCAAACATATTCCTATCAAGTCCTACTTTCTACGAGAACAAATCACATAAAAGAATATCAAGTTGGAGTACATTGGGACAAAAGAACAGATTGGAGATATCTTCACCAAACCTCTCCCAAGGGAGACCTTTGAGTATCTTCGACAAAAATTGGGAGTATCTCCTGCCCCACATTGATCCATGTGAAATTTTGCAAAGAAGTAAAGGGGAGAAAAATCATCATGGGGAGTTACCCTTTTCCATTGATCTCAAAGGGGGAGAGAAAAATCAAAAGAATGAACATAGGGGGAGAAAAATTGTCACGGGGAGTTACCCTTTGCCACTGATGTCAAAGGGGGAGGGAAATATAAAAAACATGAAGAGAGGGGGAGCAATGGTCAAAGGGGGGGGGTATGAGTGTTTCCATCAATTCCAAAAGGGAAGATTGTTGGGAAAATAATTTTCCATTGATGTCAACCCTAGAAGAAGCTCTGAAACAGGTCCAAAAGTCGCTATAAGTGATGTGTTTATTTGAAGGAGTCTCCAAAGTGGTCCCATAATGGATTATCTATAAGCATGGCCCTCATGGGAAGACACTTTGAAGAGCCTAAAATAAGCCCTAGTTGTTAAGAAAAGAAGTTACAATGCATGGTCAAGAAGCCCTGAAAATATGGTCAGGAAGCCCCAAAGGTGTGGTCATGGAGCCTGAAGTTGATTGAAGAAAAAGAGTATAAAGGAAATTGCAGGTGCATGAAAAACCTCCATGGATTGATAGTCCTCTTTAGTCTGTTTCAAATGGTAGTTAGCATGCCCGTGGTTCCTCATTGTTGAGGAGATATGCCCTTTTAAATATGATCATGTAAAATTTCCCCCTAAACAATTATAAACAAGAAGTTATAAGTCGGCCCCAAAATCAAATAAAGGAGAAAAATGATCGCAAACAAGAATTTATAGGTCGGACCTAAAGAAAATTAAAGGAGCTACTTGGAATAATATAAATACACATCAAGAGACTCTTATTTTTATCAAGGAAGTTTGTCATCTCCTAACGCGAGTGAAGTAGTGGAGTTGTACGTAGAGGGAGTTCCCAGAGATGAAAATGTGAGAAGGGTTTTTTGGAAACCCTATATGAGGTGACCCCCTCAAGTCAAGTATATGGTGTCCCATGAGGACCCCACTGGTTGTCCAAGACTAATCCTATGAGGCCCCGCTCGTTGCCCAATCCAATCCCGTGAGGTTGAGGAAGGGTTTGAAGAAGATGCTCTCTTCTTGATGTTGAAGTTGAGGAAGCTTTGATGATGTGAGATCTCATGCACCAAGGTTTTCACATGATGAAAGGTATGTTTTTCTATATGTCTTTGAGGAACATCTTGGAGGTTTTGGTACATTCTTGAGGGATATATTAGTGATTTTGGACATATGATTTGGGGGATATTTTGGAGATATTGGCATAAGGTTTATGTGGTTATTGGGGTTGAACCAGTTTTGATAATGATTATGTATCAGTATCTATGACAGTGACAGTGACATGTTGATTCTCTTATTTATATTTAAGGGAGGAAGGAAGGGGTAAGGAAAGGGAGTTGGAGCCTCCTTCTAGTTGGAGCTGGAGAATTTAGGGAGTTGTAGCTTCCTTCGGGTTGGAGCCTTTAAACTAGGGGGTTGGTTCCTCCTTCCAATTGGTGCTGGAAATTTTTTGGAAGTTGGTGCTTCTGGTGGATGTAATCTGTGTATACATTAAAAAGTGTTATGCGGTTTTCTCCCATTTGGGTTTCCACGTAAAATTTGTGTGTACTATGTATGTGTAGTTATATGTTTATGATATCTTGAATGCAATCATAAGTGATAAATTGTTGATAAATTAATGTTTTCATGTTGTGGTTAAAAATGGTAAAAAGTTCCTATTATTGATTCACCCCCCCCTCTCAGTATTATTGAATATTCCAACATATTTCTTCAAAATATGGAGTTTTAATTATGAAGTCGCCAAGGAGATCATTCTCCCAAATTTTGGATGGTATTGTTGGGTATGTGTTATATTCTTGGCATGTGGGGGAAGCACCCCCTAGAATTTGTTTTCCTCGAGAAACGTGTCACATTTTTGCCTCGTTTTTTGTGTCACCTCGATTTTCATGTCCATTGTTGGGCGATTTCCAACACATGGTTTGTGCCAATGGTTTTCTATTTTCAGTTAAGGAATTAGGGTTGTTGACTAATCCAGGTCATTGGGTCAGGGTTTTGGATGTCGTTGGCTCCTATATGTATATTTTATTGTAAACAATGTATCATAATGAATGAATATATAATATGTTGCTTTTCCCGGTTTGGGTTTCTACGGGAAAAATCTCTGTGTAATGTTTTTATTTTCCATTGTATCTTTTATATTCCTTTATTGAAAGTCTCTTTGCAATAAAATATTTTACAAGGTTAAAATATACATCTCGTATCAGAGCTTTGTTGGCTTCAGGGGGACGCCTTTGTGGTCAAGGGTTTGGATCGAGACTGTGATAAGCCTGGTTATAGTGGGAGATCTACGGTATTGATTCTTCGGGTGAAGAGAAATGGCGAGAAATTTGAAAATGGATATCGAGAAGTTTAATGGGAAAATTTTTGAGTTGTGGAAGCTCAAGATGAAAGATTTGTTGGTGGACAGAGCTCAGTGGAGCATGGTGGATCCAGTTACTGCACCTATAGGAAATTCAATAGATGACTGCAAAAAATTGTATCGGAAGGTGAAGAGAAAAATATGAATGTGTCTCTCAGATTCAATATCGTTGAATGTGTCAAAAGAATCTGCAACCAAGGATTTATGGCATAAGTTGGGGAATTTGTATTAGTCTAAGTCCCTAGTAAATAAACTATTCCTAAGAAAGAAGTTATATAACCTGAGGATGAGAGATAAAGACTCAGTGGCAGAGCATTTGAACGCCTTCAATACTGTGGTAAGTTAGTTAGTATCTGTTGAGATTAAAATTTCAGATGAAGATAAGTGTATCAATTTATTGTTCTCTTTACCAAACTCATGGGATAGTTTGGTTGTGGCCATAGGTAGTAATACAATTTCCTTGAATTTTGATGAAGTGGTCTCATCCTTGTTGTCAGAGGATATGAGATGAAAGAACATGGAACGACAGAGCACAGATGCACTATTTGCAAGAGGACGCTCCTAGGAAATAAATAGATCTAAGTCCTCAAGTGGGATATCTAATTCTAAGGGTAGATCTAAATCTCCCAGAAAGTTTGTAAAGGTATGTTGGAGATGTGGAAAATAAGGGCACTATAAGAAGCAATGTAGATCCAAAGTTGAGAAAAAGAAGGGATCTGAGAAGCTCCTTCTACAAAAAAAAAGACCTCAAAGGAAGAAGGAGGGGATGTGTACTTGGCTTCTTCAAGAACACATGCAGATCACGAGGCATGGTTTGTTGAATCAGGTGCATCCTTTCATATGACTCCCCACGAGGAGTGGTTCTATGAATATGAAAGGTATGATGGAGGTAATGTTTTCCTCAGTGATGAATCGACAACCAGAATCATAGGACGAGGAAAAGTGAAGTTGAGGCTCATAGGTGGAAGGATTAGAACACTACCCGATGTTCTACACATCCAAGTATTGGATAGAAATTTGATTTTTGTAAGCAAAATGGACAATGCAGGGGTAAAAAGAATATTTGAAAAGGAAACATGCAGGATGGTTCGAGGAGCAATGGTGTTGCTAAAGGAAGTTTGGATTGGAACTTTGTATAAGCTGCAAGGAAGAATTATTAGTGATGGGTGTAATAGTTCCATTGTTCCTGATATTGGAGTTGAAGAAGAAAGAATTCCTACAGTTTTTGGAGAAAAGGTTATGTTGTGGCATCAAAGACTGGGGCATATCAGAGAGAAGGGTCTTTGACTACTACACAGTAAAGATATTGTTGAATTTATATCTAAATTCTCTCTGGATTTTTATTTATGTGAACATTGTGTATATGGGAAGCAGAATTAGGTAAGATTCCCCTCTGGTGCAACAAAGGCATAAGTAATTTTACAAATAGTTCATGGTGATGTGTTTCGACCCATGTCGGTTACATCATTAGTAAAATCTGTGTACTATGTCTCATTTATAGAGTATTTCTCGAAGAATACTTGGATATATTTCCTTATGAATAAATATGAAGTCTTTGACACGTTTAAAGAGTTTAAGGCTCTTGTTGAGAATCAAACAGAGAGAAGAATTAAGGTGTTGAGGATAGATAATGGCAGAGAGTTATACGATAATGAATTTGAAGAGTTATGTAAGAAGTGTGGTATAGCAAGGCAGAATAATAATCCATATACACCTCAACAAAATGGAGTTGCAGAAAGGATGAACAAGATGGTGATGGAAAAATCAAGGTGCATGTTTAGTGGTGTCGGGTCAGGGAAAGAATTTTGGGTAGAGGTAGTGGGTATTGCATGTTACCTGGTCAACAAATCACCCTCATCGACACTGGATGGAAAGACTCCACAAGAGGTATGGACTCAAAAGAAACTGTCTCTCACACATCTCAAGGTATTTGGCTATGAGGCCTATGTTCATGTTCCAAAGGAAAACAAGAGTAAGCTAGATAAGAAGGCTGAAAAGTGTATCTTTATTGGGTATAAAGATGGCCTCAAAGGTTATAAGCTTTGGAACCCAAAAACTAAGAAGGTTTTGTATAGCCGAGATGTGATATTTAGAAAAATGAAGAATGTTTTTAAACATGAAGTCCTACCAAGTAAGGAAAAACCAGAGAAAATAGAGTTTGATTTAAAGGATGATGAATCAGACTCTATAGAAGAACATGAATCGGAAGAAGAATATCCTCATACTCCAATATTGAGGAGATCGGTTCGAGAAAGAATGGTATCGGAAAGGTATACTCCATCTGACTTTCGTTCAAATTTTTCTTTGTCAATTATTGATGATGATCCTAGAACTGTCAGAGAGGCAGTGGATTCATAGGATAGAAATCTATGGAAAAAGGCCATGGATGAAGAAATGGAAGCCTTGAATAAAAATGAGGCTTGGGATCTAGTGGATTTTTTTACTAAAATAAATCTCATTGGAAGAAAATGGGTATTTAAAAAGAAGATGAATGCAGAAGGAAAAGTGGAGAAATACAAAGCTTGGTTAGTAGCAAAGGGTTATTCCCAAGTTGAGGGAATTGATTTTGGTGAGATTTTTTCTCCTATTTCCAAGTTAACTTCTATAATATTTATGCTATTTGTTGTTGTTGCATTTGATTTTGAATTAGAATAGATGGATGTGAAGACAACATTTCTACATGGGGATTTGGAAGAATAAATCTATATGAAGCAGCCAGAAGGATTTGCTTTGAAGGGAAAGAAGGAGCTGGTATGCAAGATGAAAAATCCATGTATGGTTTAAAACAATCACCAAGGATGTGGTGTCAAAAATTTGATACTTATATGATGGGACTTGGCTTCACAAGAAACAAAGAGGATCATTGTGTGTATTTTAAATTAATTGGTGATCATTTGATTTATTTTATCTTGTATGTGGATGACATGTTGTTGATAGAAAACTACAAGGAGATTATATAGGATGTGAAAACTCAATTGTCCTCTAAATTTGACATGAAGGATCTCGGTGCTGCAAATTTCATTTTGGGCATGGAAATTAAAAGAAATCTGAAAAAGATGAAACTCTAGTTAAATCAGAGAAAATATGTCGAGACAATATTGCATCAGTTTAATATGCAGTAATGTAAACCACTCAAGGTCCCTATTCCTATTGGTGTAAATTTATCTGCAGATCAGTGTCCCAAGACACAAGAAGAGGATGATGACATGTCTCGTGTTCCATATGTGAGTGTAGTTGGCAGTTTGATGTACGCAATGGTCTATACTAGACTGGATATTGCATATGCAATGGGATTTTTGAGCAGGTATATGTCAAAACGAGGGAAGGAGCATTGGATAGCAGTAAAAAAGGTTTTTAGGTATTTGCATGGCACTGCTAGCTATGGATCGCGCTACCAAGGAAGATTGGAATTGGACATAGTGTTGGACATGCATGGCTTTGTGGATGCAGACTGGGATGGATATCTAGATCGTAGGAGATCTACAAGCGGGTATGTGTTTAACCTATTTGGAGGAGAAATCATTTGGATGAGCAAAAGACATGTTGTAGTGGCACTTTCAACTACAGAAGCTAAATACATGGCAGCCACTCATTAAAGTAAGGAAGAAGTATGGTTACAAATATTGTGTTCAGGTATTGGGTTGGTACAAAAAGTTGTAAGGATAGATTTTCATAGTCAAAGTGCAATTTTTCTAGCAAAGAACTCGACTGGTCATTCAAAGACAAAGCATATTGATATTCAATATCACTTTGTGAGAGACATGGTTGAAGAAAAGAAACTGTTACTGATGAAGGTGGACACTTTGAAGAATGTCGTAGATTCATTAACAAAATCTATGAGCACTGGGAATTTCTCTTGGTGTAGAGGATCTATGGGCATTGTTACCTTGGATTGTTGACTATGTAACCTTGTAACCCCCTATATGCAAAGAAAACAACAAGTGGGAGAATGTTGGGTATGTGTTATATTCTTTGCATGACTAGCTTAAGTGTTCGCTATGTTGCATTGGGTGTGCAGGGGGGTTTGAGGGGGCTGATAGCCCTCTTGCGCAGGGGTTCAGGGGCAACGCCCCCAGGAATTTTTTTTTTCCTCATGAAACTTGTCACATTTTTTCCTTGTTTTTTGTGTCGCCTCGATTTCTGTGTCCATTGTTGGGTGATTTTTTGGCACATGGTATTTTCCGATGGTTTTCTATTCCAGTTAAGGAATTAGGTTTGTTGACTAATCCAAGTCATTAGGTTAGGGTTTTTGATGTC
>SNQJ01S0279929.1:0-11255 GCA_010110895.2 Picea sitchensis | reverse complement strand
GGCATGTTCATTTGAAATACGCTCTGTGGGCGAATCAGATAGGCAAGAAAAATTCTATTGGTACTTCTCCCTTCCAAATGGTATATGGAACAGATGTAGTGTTGCCTATAAACCTAGCACTTTCTGTAATGAAACTATGGCAAGACGAGAAGGAAGAACTGAATCCTCTCACAAGAAGGATAAACCAGCTGATTGAAGTTCAGCAGCACAGGGCGGTAGTGGATGAAAGGTTGCAGAAGTACCAGGATGACATGAAGGTGTTATTTGATCGTAAAGCCAAAGATAGAAATTTTCTCCCCGGGGATTTGGTTTTGAGATAGGATGCTCGGAAGGAGGATTCGGGAGAAAATAGTAAATTTGATCACATTTGGTACGGACCATTTAAGGTAGCATATCCTGAAGGAAAAAATTCATTTCTGCTTGAAAATTTGGATGGTAAAATCCTGAACGCCCCTGTCAACGGGCGTTTTTAAAAACATTGTATGGAATAATTGATTTCCAGAATTTCCACTGTATAAACCTTTTTTTTTTTTTTTAGAAAGTCTGTTTTCATTTTGTAAATAAATAAAAATGAAATAACATTAGTTAAGTTTTTTATTCTGTAAAAAAAAAAAAAAAAACTGATACTTTTTATATTGTCCTTTCACAGGATTATGGCTGACAGCCTGACAAGAAAAAGCAGCAAACAGACAGCCTGGAAGCAGAAGATAAATTTGCCAAAAATAGGTGATAGATAGAATTTTCTGTTATTTTAAAAAGAAGAATGATAATGGTAAGGCAAAGTTATGAGTTCCAACAAAGTTCATTTTATGAAAACAAAAAATTTGTTTCAAAAAATGCGTTGCTTATCCCGTAAGCTAATAGGTAAATAAAAAACGTTTTCAATACTTAAGCCTTAAGGGTTTCACCTAAAACAAAATTAGAGGTAATCAAAGTAAAAATATTTATGAGAAGAGTCCAAAGGGTTAGGTTTAATTTATAACCTCTGTTTTTTGACTTATAGATCGTTCGACGTCCCCTTTTTATACCCTCAGTTCTGAATCATTTGATTTTTCGGGTTTCCCATAGAGGTAGGAGAGATTACGTCTTAACTTTTGAAATTGAAAAATAGTTCTAAATCAGTAAGACCAGTCCTCATATTTCTTATTCTCCGACTAAACGTGGTTATGCTTAGACTGATTTTGACTCTCCTAGGTTTCTTAACAGTTTGTCTGAGGATTTAAGCTTGCTCAAAAGAAAACCCCTGAAATTAATCTTCCCCTCTTTTCTCTGCAGACTAAGGTGTTTTCAAAGTTGAGAAAAGGTTGGTCTAGAGTAATCAAAATAGGTTGACAAACCTCTATTGCAAATTTTTAAACAGATACCACCCCTGGTATATTAAATATCACTGATTGCCCCCACTTCGTATTCATAAGCTAAATATAAGGTAGATGGTGAAAGGAAATTCATATTTGATTGCCCCCATCTAGTCCAAAAGACGATGAAAGGAAATTCATTTAAATGATTGCCCTCGTCTAATATAAAGGAACAGATAACTTCACCGGGGTATTGAACAGGCCCACTGGCAGTGAAGCAATATCTGAGTGTAAATATATAATTAGCACTCGAAGCAGTGAAAGGAAATTCAATAAAAAAGGGACAAATAACTTCACCGGGGTACTGAACAGGCCCGCTGGCAGTGAAGCAATATCTGAGGTATCTGTAAGGTTGTCATACTTATCTACCACTCTACTCTAGTTACCAGTTTTTTTGAAACTGGATCTGCATCCCAAGTCTAGATAGAGCTCCCCATTTAAAAATATAAGTTTTGTTTTGATTGATGCAAGCCGAAAGTCACAAATCTGTTGAGTTTCCTAAGATTGCTTTGATCATCTTAATACTAACTTAATTTCAGACGAGAAGGAGAAAATTATGAAGGAGACTACAACTGAGTTTGAAACAAATAAGAACTTTGAAAAGATTTTCAGAAGTTAAAATGAAATCTCTTTTTTCCTCTTTTTCCTCTTCCTTAGCAGTTTCGGCAGTGATAAACCCTTGACTCCATTAACCCAATGAAGGCACTAATTCTACATGTTCTCCTCATCCCACAAGGAGACGAGGTCCCCAGTTGGAGCCTATGTTGAAATAGTTCTTAAAATTTATTTATTTTTACCCCTAAGGCCTAAATTTTCCTTTTTCGGGTTTCGTCTTTTCACAAAATATGAGTTTCATTATCAATCCCAAACATATGGCACCTTTTTCTCAAAGAATTTAATTATTTGGATAATAAAAGGCAAAAAAGCTTAAAAGAATTATAAGAATCCTGACGCCTTTTCCATGACATTATTTTAATCATGATAAGTTTTAAAACTAACGGATTTAAGGTTAAGCTTAAAGAATTTTCAGGATTCGGGGTTTGCTGAAAACATATTTTTTCGATACAAATCGAATCGCGAAATCCTGATCCCCGATTTCCCGAAATGTTGAAGTCTTAGTTAAAACACGGATTAATTAACTCTCTAATGTGAAAGATTAAGGGTTAAGATAATCATGTTGCAATTTCGGGATTCGCGGTTCAGTGATAACACATCTCTTGTCATCATGATTCTCAAAATCCCGAATCACGAAACCCCAATTCATAGTTCGTGTTAAATCAAACTAACTCTGTTTTGGCCTTAATCGTGATTAATTAGTTAATTAAGATGAGTTTAAGTCCTATCTTTAAAAAACCCATCGTGATTTCGCGATTTCAGAGATCGGATTTCATCGATGACATACTTCTCGACAACATGATCTCTGAAATCCCGAAAAACAAAGTTTTCAGTCTAAATCTATGATTAGCACTAATTAACCTTTTTCCAAAACAGGATTAATGATAATCATTCTTTTTAATTTTTTGTTCATGTTTCGCTTTTCGATTAAGTAAAGTGTCCAGAGTTTTCTTTAAAAACCCAAAGGCGCCAAAATACAGACATTAAATGCGTATCTCAGAAATATATCTTCTGCATTAAATGCCTTGAATTCTTGTCAGCTGTGTCAATCTCGTCACTTTTGAATGTATTCAAAGTGATCATTTAAATGTCTGTGTTTTCATTTTATCAAGTGCAAGAAACACTTAGCTGAGCTCGTTCATTCATTTTATGTAACAGGTTTTCAATTTAACGTAAAGTCATGGCACCGAAAAAGGCACTGACGAAGAGTGAAGATACACAGGAAGGAGATATCATCTCTGACACCACACCACACACTATAGACTCCATTAAATCTTGGACTCAAATCTCTGAATTTATGGAATATGAACTCAAGAATGCTCATCCTAATTCTGAGAATCATTGTCGGGACATAGCTGAATCAGAGCTTCATAAGATCGTTGCACGCTCATGGCTCGTGGCATACAATGATATGATCAGTTGGGCCCTGGAAAAGGTCAATATCCCGACGAGGAGCATCTTAAATGATCAAAGAGTTATCGTCGGCTCATTCAGGCTAGAACACATACAAGTAATGTATAAACTCTCACCAAATCCTAAACATACTTTTAATGCCGAATTTTTAATAGAGTTTTAGAGGAAAGATTGCATTGAGGTAGACCAGACATATCCTGATATGATTAGAGAATGGTTGAGGTGTCCATCAAAGTTTAGAGCTGATACCCATGGGATTTATGCTACAACATCCTTGAATGAATACATGGTATATGTAGCCATTATGCTATGTAGACTTTTCGGGAGAAAAGATCCCTACCATTTTCATGCAGACTGGGTTCCCTTTTTAGAAGAAGCTTTAGAAGGGTATGCTTTTAACTAGCATAAGATTTTTTTAGATAACCTAACACAGGAAATCTCAAACTACAAAGCAGCAAAATCAAAGGGACAACCAACAACCTTTTACATGTCAGCATACATTATGGATGCAATCTGTTATGTGACTCCTTTTCCCTTAATGAATTGGAGTTGGAACATTTCCTATCCAGAACCCATTCATAAATATCACTCTTCCCTTTGGGAAGAAAATGATAAGGATGCATTTTATGAAGTTTGTCATTTTATTATAATTCCGATGCATAAAATATTTATTGGATGCAAACCTCCTCGCATTTCTGATGCAATCACAGAAAATCTTAAAGCAATTGCCGACTGGTTTATTGAGAAGAATTTTTCCTACATTAGGGTTTACGGTTGTTCCATTCCCCCTCATGCACTCCCTAAATTCCTGCCAGACAGATTGGTGTGCAGGGAGGTAGCCCATCTGATAGTAAAGGGCGACATTGGATTAGAACTAAAAGAAGCTCATAAGAAGTCATGGCCAACTTTTCCTGTGCATATTGGGAATTTTTCTTTATTAAATCTAGGTCATTCTAAGGTAGAGGCTGAATCATTTGAAGAAGTGAAATTAGTAGATATTGAGCATAGAAAGTATGACCCCTACCAAGTAATAAGCAGGCATTTTATGCATTGTAATCTAAAAGCCTATGAGCATGAAACATCTATCTATGATGATGTATTCAAGGATGTTAAATCCTATGAAGAAGTACTGAACAGAGTACAGGCCATGCCACCTGACTCACAGACTGGATTTGCGTCATTCCAGGGCCATAGGCGAAGTTGCCTACCCAAGAGTTTGCAGGGTGAAGTTTCGACCCCAGCTCCAGAGCAGGAAGGGCCTCCCCTAGGGTTTGAAACAAATACACATGAAAAAGAAAATACCAAAGGCAAGATGAAGGATACTGAGATACCTTCCCAAGACACAGAGGGTTCCCAGAAAAAAATATCAGAGACAGGGAAGGGAAAAGAGCTGGAAACACCCCCAGAAATCCCTAAGGATGTTCCAGAAAAGACATGAGGAATAGCATCAACAGAGCTCGGTAGTCCCATCACTTCCTTAACCCCATTGCAGCCAACTTATGGAACCCCTCACGAAGGAGCTCTATATGTCAGTGATCTAGAGCCAATTTGAAGGGATGAGATCCCTCCATCAGATTATTTTTTCAGTAAAAAGAGAAGAGCAATCTTGAAACAGGAAATCCATCCAAGAGGAGAGGCGATGATTAAAAAACATAGGGTCATTATAGATGGAAAGAAGCTTAAAGATGGAGAATTTGCTACAGAGTTAGCAGGTACAATAGGAGCTATAGCATCGGAAAATATATATTCTGTTGGCAGTTTAACAACCATGCTTGAACAAAAAGACCAAACAATAACTCAACTACAAGACAAATTGAAAGAAACTGAGAGAAATATCAGTTGGGGAATACAAAAGGCTCTAGAACAAGCTAGACTAAAAGATATTCAAGAAATTCAGAAAATGAAAACAGGATTAGAAGAGGCAAAACAGATAATACAGGTCACATAGGCACATGTCCAAAAGAAGGAAGAAGAAAATAAATAGTTACAAGATAAAATTAGTTCTATTACTAATCAAGTAGTAGAACTTGAAATTTTCAGGGCACAAGCTTTGGGAATACATTTGAAAATAGAAGAAGAAGAACAGAAAGTGTTTTTAAATCTAGAAGTAGTCCATAATTACTTTTAAGAAACAAATAAATCCTTGGAGAATTTTCTCTAGAAAGAAAGGGAAGTGAAAGTGGCTAGAATGACTTTCCAAAAGGCAGTAGCCCTCTCAACAAAGGAAGAAGTCAGAAGGATTAAAAAATTATCCATTTCAGAATGGGTTAAAGGAGATGTAATACTTAAAGTATGGGAAGCAGACCTGGCCGAATATAAAAGAATAACCAAAGATGTCAATGATGATTGCCAGGGAATTTTTGATCTCTTAGAAAGGACTTCATTGAATATCGGAAAAAATGACTGTCCTGGATTATTAGGTGAGATTAACATTTCCAAGCACCAGCTAAGGTTCAAAGAAGAGCTGGAGGAAATTAAGATAGAGATCTCAAAAATTAAATTAATCAATATCACAAAAATCGACAAATGGATGGTGACACCAAACTTGAACTTGCAAACTATTAAGTTCACGGGGAAGATGATAGAAGATCGTTTGCCTGAATTACAAAAAATATTCTTCATGTTTGAAGCAAAAGAGATACCAGACACTCCCAGAGTTTTTGTGAAATTTTTGGGAAAGTGTGTTCATTGTCTTGAGGCGGAGAAAGGAAGTTCATCAACATAAACATGAAAGCATTTTCTTGAATATTTTCATCATTAGAAATTAGAAAAGAAATGTAAACGGTTGACATTATTCATATATGTAACTATAATCTTAGGAAGTTGGTTAATCACCAACGAGAAAATATTTGATGAAGATGTATAAATGTATTTTCAAAATACTGAGAAAAGGCTTTTGATTTTTTGAGAGAGAGCCGATTGTATTAACAATTTTCCAATCCATCATAATATATGATACTGACGAGATTTTGAATCCTGCCAATTTGTAGCTATGTGTTCTTTAACCCTGTTTACCATACTTTATTATGTTTTTAGTTCAATGTTTTTTTAATGAATAATCAATTTGAAGTTATGTGTAAATATCTTTTATAGTTTATATTGATTCGGATATCAAATTATTTACAACTTTTCCTCTGAAATTGCTATTAGTGATTTTAAGACCTGTGAATCATTTGAACCTTAATACTTAACTTTTCATTAGAAATCTCGTTTTCCTTCCTTATTTCCTGTTACAATATGAGATTCTTTCTTGATTAAAGCCTCATATTTTTCAGTAGTATTTCTTTGTTATTTTATAATTCTTAAATTGCTGCAAATCCAGGAAACGACCTCGAATGTATTTATGTTAGTGTTTTGAATTTCAAAACTATTTTTCCTATTCTTATCTCTTAAAAGATTGAAGTGATAGTTGATTAAATTCTTTCACAATTAAATAAAATCTTATTCTCCATGACTGTCCCAAATAGCAGACAACCCAACATTGAACCTAACCTTCAAGATCAAACCAATATTTCTTTGAACCTATTTAATACCATCCTACAAACAACAACTAACCGGGTCGAATTAGAACATTCATGGGCTGCTATTGAGATATATATTAGCATCCAAGAACAACGGGAAGCTAGACAGAGACAGTTGAGAAACTGATTCTGCTTCACCCTTCCTTTTCAATTCTTATCCTTAAGTTATTCTTTTTTACCTTTATGGATGCCTTGACGGTATACTTTATAGCCTTAAAGTATAAACTCAGGAACAACACAGACCATGCCTATGTGTTCGCACGTAACATTGAGTGTTACACATGTCATAACTATGGACACATAGCCAGTAATTGTAGAAGCATGATTGATACTTCCATGAAAGAGAATACTGATATCAGATATAAGAAAGTATGGATAATAAAACAAGAAGAACAAGTGAACAAAGACCAGGTACTAGAGATCGCAAGATTGACAATAAAACGAGATGAAGAAAATTCTACAGAGAAAAGGAAAGATGTCAAATACATAAAGGTTTGGAAAATAATTGAAAGAAAGGAAGGACAAGTAAATAAGGAATAGGTTCAAGAGATTGTAATTTCAGTCATTGTAGTGAAAGATGAATCCACATATAGAAAGAAAGAAGTCAGAGCCGAGAGAGATAATGAATCTACCAATGAAGATGATGATGAATACACATCAAAGAAGGAATTGTTCTGAGCCATATGACTTAGAGACTCCCAAGTAATATGAATATTAGATAGGGGGAGTCTATGCGATAGCTGTGACAGACCAAAGAACCATCCTTCGAGCAGCTTGTAGAGTTTGAGAAAACATATTCAGAGCAATCAATTATCATAAGTACAGTTTGATAGTATAATGATAAATGGGTTACCATTATGGACAGTTGCACAAGTAGAGTCTTGGACAGTATGGACAAAGATGGATTTGTAATAACACTTAGCAAGTTTGGATAGATATATGATAGTGGACGAGAGCATGGATTCATAGATTGGTTCAGAGAGTGGTTCAAAGACAAAGGAACATTATAGTAATGGATGATAATTACACAGGAAATGGCTCAAACAATGCTAATGGATTACAAATTGACAGATATATTTTGGACACATGCAGTGCATACAACAGGTCACATTCAAAACAGAGTAATGCTCAGAAAAAAACATTGATAAAAATCCCTATGAGCTATGGAAAGGAAGACCAGCAAATGTGAAGCACTTCAGAGTGAAAGAAAGGAAGGACAAGTAAATATGAATAGGTTCAAGAGATTGTAATTTCAAATAGTGAAAGATGAATCCACATAGAAAGAAAGAAGTCGAAATAGAGATAATGAATCTACTAATGAAGATGAGATGATGAATACACATCAAAGAAGGAATTGTTCTGAGCCATATGACTTAGAGAATCCCAACTCATATGAATATTATACAGGGGAGTCTATGCGATAGTCATGACAAAGAACCATCCTTCGAGCACCTTGCAGAGTTTTAGAAGACATATTTAGATAAATCAGTTAGCATAAGTACAGCTTGATAGTATAATGATAAATGGGTTACCATTATGGACAGTTGAGTAACAAGTAGAGTCTTGGACAAGATGGACAAAGATGGATTTGTAATAACACTTCAGTAAGTTTGATAGATATATGATAGTGGACTATATCCATAGATTGGTTCAGAGTGGTTCAAAGACAAAGGAACATTATAGTAATGGATGATAATTGATAATGTGAAATGGCTCAAACAATGCTAATGGATTACAAATTGACGATATATTTGACACATGCAAAGGCATACAACAGCTCACATTCAAAAACCGGTAATGCTCAGAAAAAACATTGATAAAAAATCCCTATGAGCCATGGAAAGGGTCAATCCAAAGAAATGAAGCACTGAAGCCTTTGGAAGCAAATGCTACATCAAAAGAGAATATGGCAGAATGGGAAAGTTTTGACTCTCGTGTGGACAAAGGAATACTCTTTGGTTACTCAAGTACAAGGAAAGAATACAAGTAAGCAATCTAAGACAAAGTTGTGGGAAAGCATCAATGTAACAATTGATGAAATAGGCGTACTCAGAATCAAGGAAGAAGAAAACAAATCAATGGAACAACTCTTCAAGAAAAAGTAGAAGATGAAGTAGAAGAGGAAGAGGAAGAGAATCTAATAGAAACAAAAGAGAAAGTTCAAACAAGCTCTCCAAAGACACCTAGAAAACGAGTATAGAAGAATCATTCTTCGGATCAGACATTGGAAGCAAAATGGAGTTCAGACTAGAAGAAAATATGTTCACTGTAACAAATACACCTATCACTCTTATCTACAATTGAACCAAATGGTTTGGAAGAAGCCATCATGATGAATTTTGAATAAGGCCATGGATGAAGAATTGGATCAAATAGAGAAAATAAATACTTGGGAATTGGTTCTAAGACCAAAGAATAAGAATGTGATCGTACAAAATGGGTTTTCAGGATTAAATTAAATGAAGATGGACAGTTACAAGGAACAAAGCTATATTGGTATAAAGGATAGCACAGATTGAAGGAATCACTTTGAAGAGACATTTTCCTAGCCTTAATGGAAGCAACCGCTTGCTTTTAGATTATGCATGCTCCAAAAATGTTAAAGTATATCGATGGATGTAAAATCAACTTTTCTCAATGGGGGAACTTTGAAGAAGAAGTCTACATTGAACAACCAAGGATTTCAGTTGTCAAAGAACACAGACTATGTAAATTAAAGAAGGCCTTGTATGGTCTAAAACAGTTCCTAGAGCATGGTACTCCTGTGACCGATAAGCATTTGGTACTGCAAGTGTGGTTCGTAAAGGAAGTAGACAACAACCTCTACATCAAGGTAAGTCATGCACATTTCATTAATTGAAGTTTGTTGGATGATATTATTTTTGCAGTGGGATGATGATTGTGTTAAGATAAAAATTGGTAAAAGACATGCATATAATGAATTTGAATGTCATTACTTGGAGAACTATCCTTATTGACCTTAGATATAAGTTGTGTTGCTGGACACACCTACCACACTTAGAGGGGGGGTGAATGAGTGTGGGGCTCTTTTCAAAACTTCCCTCTTGCACAAAACTCATCAATTAGCATTCAACATTTTATTCATTATCCATTGTTGTCATTTATAAACTGTTAGATGTGAACATAATAGCAAATATATATCAACAATACATCATCAACAAGTCATCACCATACTGAACACAAAGAACACAAGATGTATGTTAATTTTTTTTTTACTTTAATTGGCTAATCCTTGGGGTTTATCAACAACAACCTAATAGAGTACAACTCTACAAGGAGAACCAGCTCTATGTGAAATAATCAGCTTGCATTCTCAGCACCAACTGAGATGAGGTAACAACTCTCGCTAAAACATATATCAATCTGTACCATAAACAAGAGCATCAACCATGCACCAACTTGTGCCAAGCAAACAACCTGTAATCAACTGCAATTACAAAACAAGTGCATCCAATCATTTACCAAGTATATACCAATCATGTGTCAACCATCAATAACAATGACTTATCATCATAAAATTAACATCACCAACTATACACCCCATGTATGTGCCAATTCATCAACCGCTTGTCTCAACCATGACTAGTTTTGATTAGTCAACAACCCTAACTTGAAATAATCATAACTTTGTACCTGTACTGAATAAATATTTGAAACTGATACACAATGTTATTGAGTGTGTTTTATACAATTCCTCCAAGTGTCACTACTTGGAACCTCTCAGAAAAGGAGTTATAGAAAAAATGGCATACCTTGCTGAATTCTGTCTTATTCTAGAGAGCGACCTTGTAGAGCGTGCCCCACACAAAATATTTGATGAATATATTTGAAAATTTTATAGAGAATACTATAGAATATAATATAACCAACTCAATTGGTCTCACTAAATTTTGATATATTATGAATAAGTTATGACGTTTTTACCCGAAACACCTGATTTTGACTAGTTTCAGGACTAGCCACAAACCCTATTTTCCACGGTGTGTAAATCCCAAAATACAACGACACACAAGTTGAATTTTTAACCAAAGATACTTGGCTATGTTTTATCACTTTCATAGCAATTTTATGATCTGAATCATTATATTAAAAAAGTTATAGCAAAAATGGTGAGATGACCTGCGAATAACATACCTTAGAAAGCACCATCAAATTTTTTTATCCTTCCTTCCAGTTCGGCCTTCTTTTCTTCACTTTCCTCATAATTTCGGCTTAGATATCCTTGGTTACCTCAGTCACCTATAGATCTTCAATATCCTCAAGTGTTCCACACCAAAAATTCTCAAGAAGCTCTCACAAGAAGCTCTCCATCAATACTCCAAAATATATT
>SNQJ01S0279927.1:0-11255 GCA_010110895.2 Picea sitchensis | reverse complement strand
AAGTAAATGGCTAAAATAGTAGGATAGCCTAAGATTAATGTAATGAATAGAAAACGCATGGGAAATTGAAGTATTACAAGGACAATTAACAATAATATCCTACGGGTGATTAATACAAGTGTGTATTGATTTAGGGAAGGGATCTACAACTGGGAAGGGTTAGATATTTGATTGAATAGATAAATTAGGATAATTGGTGTGTACCCCACAGTGATATCCTAGCTAGTGAGGCGAGAGAGTTAGTAGTTTACTTAGGTGAAGATAACAAGATTATATGCTTTAACACTGACCTAAGCCACTTACCTTATAGGAGTAATGTCTATTTACAGAGAAGTAAAAAAAAAACAAAAAAACTTACACCTAACCCTATGTTTGCAAGTATAATTTTGAGCAAATGTGGAATGCCTTAAACTCTTCCTTGATAAGCATTTGGTTTGATGCAGATTTACTTATTCAATATGGTTAGGACTCGGGGAAATTGAGGATGAGGGGCATCGTCGCAAGGACCACCAATGTTGGCACTGCCACCACCACCGCCTGAATTAGCTCTCATTTTTCCCTCTTTAGAGGTTATTAATGAGATATTAAAGGGATTCCAATCAACATATGTCGAAGAGGAATCCCCAATATCTAGAGTGGGTAACCTTGAAGCGTCAAGGGACTCAGAGGGAGGGCCTCCACCAGGGGAAATCACCAGAGAACTACAGAAGATCAAACTCCGAGAGTTTTTTGGGGGTCGTGCAAGTGAACGTGCAAAAACCTGGTTGGAAGGAATGATACGATGTTTCACCTTAAGAGAATATGCTTCCACATCAAAGGAAAATATAATGATCTTTCATTTGAGGGGCAGTGCCTTGAACTGGTGGGGTAATATGGAGAGGTGTTTTCACCATACCCCAGACACCGGCTCATGGGAGATTTTTGAGGAAATGTTTCGGAGGAAGTATTTTCCTGCTTACTACGAGGAACAACAAGTAGGATCATTTCATGCTCTAACTTAGGGAAACAGGACCATGGAAGAGTACGAGATTAGTTTCATGGAGTTAGTAAAATATGTCTCGTACATGCATACCAATCAATGACAAGAAGAACACTTTGTGTACGGATTAAACCCTAAGATAAGGGCCATGGTACAGATGTGGAAACCCTCACTAGTAGCTGAAGCAGTTGAAAATGCTCGTTACAAGGAGGAGCATATGAGCTTAAATGGAGGTATGATATCAATCATTCCACAACATCCTGGATTTGTGGGGAATTCCCCTAGGACCTTCTCCAGGGGAGGAAGCTCTAGGCCACCTCCTTATGGAAATAGAGTCTCACCTAGAGAAATTACAATAGGTATTTCAATGAAAGTGAGTGAAACATCCCACTCATCGCCAATGATGTAGGTAGGTCCAAGACCTTCTCAGGGAGTAGCAAGTAGGGGTAGGGGCTACTCATTTCAGAGTCCTTCACATGGAAGCACCTGGGTTCCACCCTAGTTTACTTTTTTGGGGTGCGGAGGACCTCATTGCCAGTGTGATTTTCTAGAGTCATAAGAAAGCTTTTTGCATAGAGAAGGAAATGCCCCAATGGGAACAACAAGTAGTAGCCATCAGATTTTTGCAGTGGATGATAATTGTAGTAAGAGAATCAATCCACTGTGTTGGATTCGTCAGGTATGCTAAATCATGTCAATGTTAAGATTTTATTTTATTATGGTGATACAGATAGTTTCATTTCACCTTGTCCATTAGAAAAGTGTGGGTTGGCATCCTACGAGCACAATGAATTTAAAAAGTCGAGATGGATTCGGGGGAAATAAAAGTAGTAGTACCTAGCATCAATGATTGACTAATAGACCTGGGAGTGTGTACTACTAGGTTGAAGGTGTACGTCACTACTCTAGGGACGTATGACCTAATCATTGGAATGGAATGGTTAGAATCCCATCGATCTATGGTATATTGTTTCGCGAAAAGGGTGCTTTTTGTTGATGATGAAGGAAGGTTAGTAGAAATCCACGGTGTACGGAGGAAGGTGTCTCTATTGTTTATCTTTACCATTAAGGTTAAATGTTTCATGAGGCAAGGTTGTCGATTATATGTAGTGGAAGCAATCAATGAAGGGAAAGGACCCTCCTTGGATCAGTATCCAGTATTGTCGGAGTTTAAGGATGTTTTTTCGAAAGAGTTGTCAGGGTTACCTCCTGAGAGGGAGCTTGATTTTACCACTGAGCTAAAACCTGGTGCGGAGCCAATTTCCAAGACACTGTATAGGATGACAACACCGAAACTTTGTGAGTTGCAGATGTAGTTGAAAGAACTACTTGACTTAGAGATAATAAGGCCTAGTGTCTCACCTTGGGGTGCACCAACATTTTTTTTCAAGAAGAAGGATGGTTCCTTACGACTGTGTATAGATTACAGGGACTTGAAACATGCTATAGTGAAAAAAAGTACCCAATTCCACGAATAGATGACCTCTTTGATCCGATGAAAGGAGCAATAGTTTTCTCAAAAATTGATCTGCGATCAGGGTATCACCAATTAAGGATTAATAAAGGAGATATTCCTAAAAATTCCTTTCGAACTCGGTTTGGGCATTACGATTTCGTTGTAGTACCTTTTGTTTTTACCAATGCGCTAGCAGTATTCATGAGCCTCATGAATGGTCTATTTAGAAAGTACTTAGACCACTTTTTATAGGTCTTTCTGGATGATATCCTCATCTAATTCAAGAACAAAAGAGAACATGAGGAATACTTGCGAGTGGTGTTGTCGTGCCTTAAAACAAATTTTATGGAAAGTTGTCGAAGTTTTCTTTCTTCCAGAAAGTGATTCACTACCTAGGTCATATTACTTTTGGTGAAGGAATATTTGTGGACCCAGAAAAGGTAAAGGCCATTATGGAATGGCCAGTGCCGAAAAATGATCATGAGGTAAAAATCTTCATGGGGCTAGTTGGTTATTATCAGAGGTTTGTGTAAGGGTTCTCTAAGATAACGAAACCCATCACCACCTTGCAGCACAAGGGTGTCAAGTATGAATGGACAAAGGAATGTGATACTTCATTCATCAAGCTTAAGAGGTTACTAACCAGTGCGCCAATTCTACAAGTATCAGATATGGAAAAATACTTCACATTATGCATGGATGCCTCAAATAAAGGATTGGGGAAAGTGCTAATGCAGGATGGGGGAGTGATAGCATATGCATCAAGAAAGTTGAAGAAAAATGAGGAGATTTACGCTAATCATGATTTAGAGTTGGAAGCTATAATGCTAGCTCTGAAACTTTGGAGGAACTATCTAGTGTTGCAAAGCTTTGAGCTCTAAACAGACCATGAAAGATTAAATCATCTCTTCACTCAAAGGTATTTCAATTCCAGGTAGAGGAGATGGAGTGAGTTTATGAGTGAGTATGATTTTGGAATTTTGTACATCAATGGAAAGGAGAATTTGGTTGTGAACTCCCTAAGCAGGAGACCACGTGTCTTCTACTTAGTACCCTTAAAAGTTAATCTGAGGGAGTGAGTGTTGGGCAAACTCCTTGTAGATAGTTGGTATTTAAAGGTTACTTCAAGCCTCCAGAGTAGGAGGTAGTTAGAACCCAGGTATGAAGGATATATCCTTGAAGCATATGGATTGTTAAGATATTAGGGAAGGATGTATATCCCCGAAGGTGGGGATATTCGCAACATCATACTCAAGGAATCCCATACAGCACTTTATTGTGCACATCCAGGTGTGAAGAAAATGTACATAGACATGAAGAATCTTTCTTCTGGGTAGGCATGAAGTGTGATGTAGTCCATTTTTCTCCAAGTTACTAGAGTGCCAACAAGTGAAGGCTGACAACCACCACCCGACAGGTCTCCTACAACCACATGATGTAAATATGTCCAAGTGGGAATTCATTTCTATGGATTTTGTTGTGGGATTTCCACTCACATCGCACATACACAATGCCATTCTTGTGATAGTTGATAATTTGACCAAGAGTTCTCATTTTATTTCGGTTAAAGACACTTATGATGTCACTGATGTGGCACACATGTTTATAAGAGAGGTCATCCATTTGCATGGGTTAGCCAAGAAGATCATTTCAGATAGGGACTCCGGATTCACATCTAGGTTTTGGACAAGTTTTTAGTCAGCATTGGGAAATCTGTTGAACTTATCCACAACATATCATCCTGAAACAGATGGGAAAATTGAGAGAGTAAATTAGGTTATTAAATACATGCTTAGGATGTATGTTATGGATAATCAAACCCATTGGGAGAAGTACCTACCTTTGGTAGAGTTCGCCTACAATAACATTTTTCATAGCTCCATTGGAATGTCGCCCTATGAATCTTTGTATGGAAGGCCATGCAGGACACCGTTGAGTTGGGAAAGGCTAGAAGACTAAGTGACATTTGGGCCATAATTGATTCAAGTGATGGAGGAACAGGTGATTCATATTAGGGAGTGACTAAAGGAAGCACATGATAGACATAAACGTTATGTTGATGCACATAGGACTGAGCAAAGTTATAAAGTGGGACATCAAGTTTTCATTCATATCAGGCCTAATAAGAGTATGATTCGGTTTGGGAAGGGGAAAAAGTTGTCACCTCGGTTTATAGGACCATTCAAAATCCAAGAGAGAATTGGACCTGTTGCCTCTCTTCATGTACATGTTCTACTCCATTATGTTGCTGAAGAAACTCATATAATGAATTGGAATGAATTGCAAGTATCGGACGCGGGAACCCTAATGGTCAAACCATTACGCATATTGGATCGTAGGGTCTGACATCTCAAGAGTCATCTGGTAGACTAAGTTAAGGTCTAGTGGGACAAGTATAGCCCAGGATATTCTACTTGGGAGGATGAAGAGACCTTACGACGAGATCATCCCTCACTTTTTTGACCACCTCGAGAATATGTTTTCCGAAGGTTGGGTGTATGTAATGCCATCTTTTGACTTAGATAGATAGAATTACTTATGGCCTAATCATATTTTGTTTTCTATTAACTATGAAACTATTAATGATACACTTGAAATTTTAAGACATATGGACCTATGTGAATGTCAATTATATGAATGTTTATCGTTATTTCAATTATGATGGATATTATGCACTGTATTTCTAACTTGAAAATTTTGACATTTAAAGTTGTTGGTACATTGATAATGAATTGAGGATATGATTAAATGCATTTACATGATGATAATGCATGGATATGTATGAGTTTTTGTTAGAAACTAATCTACAGGTCAATGGGCTAAGAAATAGACAAAGGATAATGATAATAAAATGGTTGATGTCATGAACATTGACCGAGAAACAATATGGTATGAATCATTGTATGTGAAAGTATGTTGGTTAAAATGTGTTGTTATGATATATGGACAAGTGCAGGCTTTTCAGGTGGTGAGACTACCTAAAACTAAATATACGATGACAAAGTTCACAACAACATAGTGCCACTGTATGGTCCATGGTAGGGTGTTGACCCTAGTGCTATTAGGAGGGGTGGAGTAATTTCCCACCATGTATCCTCTGAAACCTGGAGTCATGGGAGGATGGTGTTAGCTCACACTCCCCTAGACGTGTGATTATGACTTTCAGTTGCCTACTGGGAAATCTTGGTCAAGAGAGTTGACACTTCCGCTTACAGGTTCTATTTGGAGTTAGGTCAATATAGTTGACACTCCAAGATAGGACAGAAGAGGAAGGATCGGTATGGAAGATGGAAGTAGATTACGGAGGAATGATGACTAGAAGTAGTTGAGAGTGTGTGGAGATTTTATCTTATAGTATAATTTCTTGATTTCCTCTTTTTGAAAAATGTGTATATATGTATATTTATAATTGCTTAACTGAACTACAATTATCTAAGTGAATGTTTATTGTGCTAAATTATTATAATTGAGGTATTTTGCGAACATTTTAAATGGTTTACTATGTTTTATGAAATGAATGGTCTTTTTGATTGGATTGGACACATACAAGAATTACTTTAGGTGTGATAATTATTATCATTAGTACATGTGTGAATCCTCTATGTGTTAGCTACACATGCATGCCTTGCACATGTACACTAGTATGTATAAGTGTTTTAAATGGATGATGTTGTTTATTTGATGTGGATGTATGAATCATGTGTCATTAACCTTGTATTGTGAATTACTCTAACTTCGTGACAATTTTTCTTGAAGGGTGGGTGTATGTAACAACCCAATTTGATTATTTATTCATCATAGTTGTTAATTTAAATTTAATTAATTATTAAAATAAATTCAATGAGTCTTTTTATTATTTTATTATTAAAAATGTAGGTGAAGTAATTAATGGGGGGATAAGGCTGTTGGAAAATTAATGAGGGGATAAGGCAGTTGGGGAATTGAATGAGGGAGAGGGATTCGAGAGAGGAGGATAAGGAAGAGGGGAGAGGACTTGGAGAGGGGTATTTGGTTTTGGGAAAAATTGGGGGAAGAAGAAGGCAAGGAAGAAATTATGAAATAGAGAGGGAACAAGGAGGAAATTGGAAGACCATATTGTTTTGGGGAGCTTTTATAGGGGCACTTGCTGGGAACTTTGGGCTCAAGGGCCAGGAAACCACAAGGATTCCTGGAGCTAGGGAGATGGAGAGATTGTTCCTAGTTGGTTGAGAGGTAAATATCCAATTTTGGCAGTTGGGCAAGAACAAAAACAAATAGGTCGAGGTATGTATTTTATTAGTTGGTTTGTTATCATTATGTTGTTGTTAGTTTGCTTTCTAATTTATTATGTTGTCTATTTACTAGTTTATTTAGTTTATTCCTTGCATAAAGAAAAATTATAAACTAAATTGCAGTCATTTTAGTAGGAGATTAGAAGATATTTATTCTTTTGAGGCCCTAAAATAGGAAGGCCTTACAGATTTAGTTTTAGCACTTATTTTATTGGTATTTTTTACTCAATAGGAATGCTCATGAAACCAATGATTTTTTTTTACTCTTCCAAGAAATGAAACACTATAAGAACATTGTTGTTTTTCAAACAAATCTTACCTTCAAAAGAAAATGAGCATTTTACGAACACTTCAAATTCAAGTTTTTAGAATGTTTTCAATGCAACTCTTTTCTTTTCCCATATGAAATGCAATTCTTTCTTTTCAGGGAAATATCCAATGAAAATTTTGAAAAATGCACAACCTTTTCTTTCTCTTTTAAAAAAATGAACACTACTACTGCTAAAGGCGAATAAACCCTAAACGACTAAAAGTGCAACCGAATTTTATGCAAATGAAAGAAGAAAAGAATTATGTTACATATAAGACATTTTTTTCCTTTTCCCTTTTTCCTTTTTACTTTTCAGTTATACAAGGCTAACAAGAACTAAGGGAAGAAAACTGATCTAACAAACAAACCTTTTTGTTTTGGTGCAACTAGGCACACAAAGAAAAAACTTGAAAAATGAATGCAATTTCACTTTTTTATTTAAAAGTTGAAATGCATGGGAGAAAGACAACCAAAATCTTAATCAAAACCTTCATACTATAAGACAAACAACAAGAGAAATCCACAAATCAAAGGACTTGAAAGAATGCCTTCTACCATAAATTAAATTAACAAAGGCATGAAAACTAAAGAAGCACTAAGAAAATTTTATTTTTCTTTTAATTTTATAAACACATACAACTTTCTGAAACTGTTAAGATACTTACAAAGACTAGGAGAGTCTATAAGAGCCCCCACAAACTTAAAATAGGACTTTGATCAAACACACAACAAGAAAAGCTACCTTACATGACAGATACACGCTTGTCTTCAAAGGAAGGTGCATATATATGTGCTTTTCCTTTCTGTACATAGCATATGTACACTTTTGTCTCTTAAGAGAACAACATATACAACCCAGAATTCCAAGAAAATTCTCGAAAAATATTGAGTTCAAAGCCTGAGAATAAAGGTAAAGGTTCTAAAATATTGACTACAACAGTAGAAACATAAAGAAATCAAGAAAACAAAATAAAACGAAAACAAGCACCTCTAAACTAATCGAAAGGAGAGTCTCCCTAGTGGAGACGCCAATTCTATTTATGGATAATGTACTCCTATGAATTGCATTATATTCAAAATAGAACGATTAACCTGAATAGAACAATCTTTAAATGACAATAGAATATAAGGAATAACTAACTAACTACCTACAAGAGGAAGGATTGCCTATATGATTTCCATAGTTTGATGTATATCCCTTTCAAAATTCCATTCCCCAAAGCTTTCACTCCAAGACTTCCTATATCAACCTACACTCACAAAAGAACTAGGCTACATAGGAGGCAGTTATCATAACTAAATATTGAAATTCAAACATCAAGGATGATTAGTATGTTAGTTTCCACATCATAGAATGCATATAAAGATTGCAAAAATGAATCACCAACAAAAAATAAGTATGGGAAAGAGAGTTCTATTATAGATATAAACAACAAGTTACAAGTCTAGAATTCGCCTAAAGTTGTTGTCGACACTGCTCTGAAACCAACTTATGGATTCCTTTGCCCGAGCCTTTAAAAGAATAACTCAATCCTCCTAACTTTCCTTTCTCACAGCAGGTCCAAGAGAAAGACGGAGTCTATCATTGACAATATAGAATAACAATGACGAATGGAAACATGAGTTTCTATATCTACAGAGGGAATCTCAAAGACTTCGGAATAGGGGCTTGCAAACTTGGCAATTTTCTAGCATAATGATGCTATATGGGATGAATTCCTCTCTTCCACCCCTTGGATTCACTTTATACTCCAAATAAGTGGTTAGAGTAGTTATCCATGGGAAATAGGGGGTCAAGAGTTGAAGGAACCAATACACCCTGCCCAAAATTTCACAATTTTATATTTTTCTGAGCCAAATAAATGCATACGCGCTTTGCTGAAGAGAAACTATTGTATGTATGCATGTTGAATAACTGATAGGGCATGCATATCTTGGAAAATGGGGGTTTTTAAGAATTTATTAGGCGGAACTTAAGGGGATTTTGGTCTACAAGTAGAGAAAGGGTATTTGAGTCAGGAAAACAAGGCATCAATGCATATGAGGTGGAAAATGATGATACAACTCATATTAAACCATGAGATCACATAATAAATCAAGGGCACAACAGGGCCATTGTCATTCTTATGCAAGAGAAATAATATGAAATAAAAATGAGATTAAAATCAGTTATGCGAAAGTAATTAGATTGGAATCATCATAAAGAAGAAAGAAAGATATCATAAAATGAGACTAAGCACATCATGAGGCTGATGAAAAGTGCCAAAATGCCACATCCAAAATCACAAAGGAAAAATCAATCCATTAGTATTTTCAACCAAACATCCATGCAATTCATAAGTCATAACCCCAAAAACATCCAATTACTCATCCAAGACTGAAAATAATGTGAAGAAAGGTAAACATTAATGATGATTCTTACCCAAGTTTAAGGACTTTGGGTTATTTGAGGCCTTAACAGAGAACAAAAATAAAACTTCTTCATTTTCATATATAGGAATCCTAAACTTAGTATGCCTTTGCAATATTCTTCTTAAAACATGGAATGATTTGGACAAGATTGTTACCATCTGTTAAGCCCTAAATAGTGGCTTATTACCCCTTAATTGGGGTATATTATATTAGTAATGTTATTTCATTTATGTCGGCTTTAGGCCATTAGTTGTAATTATACCTCCTAGTCTTCTATATATACCAAAGAGACATTTTCATTTTGAATCATCTTGTAATTGTACATTTATGTGGGCATAAGGAGGTTTCCCCCTTGAAGAGGATTATTATCTAAATTTATCTCTTTTTCAAGGTGTTGAGTATTTATTCTGAGTTTTTTCCATGCTATATTGATATTTGGTTCTTAACATATGGTATCAGAGCTCAAGGTCTCGAGGTTTCGCTGCTACATCCGGGACACCTTGGAATTTTTGCTATAACTTTTTTTTCTACAATGTTTTCGAAGGAACGACTTGGCTTGGAGGGTATTTAGTAGATAGGGAAAGGTACGTTGGGTTAACATTTCATCTCTTGAGGCCTTATACTTTTGGAGATACAACCTGTGGAATATAGGGTTCTGGAATCATCCTAAGCTGAGTCATTGTGGAATGTTCTCTATAAAATTTGTTTTGTAATGTTTCAGAACCTAAAATCTGAAGGCTATTGACAAAAATTAGTAAGGCATATGTGGTAAAAATTTTATCTTCTGGGTCATCTTACATTTGTAGATACACCCTGTGGAAGATAGGGTGTCTGACTAGTCCTATTGACTAGTCTTAAGAAGGTGTTCCAGGTAAAACAATCATAACTTCTTCCTAGAGTATCCAAATTGAGTCAGACTGGTTTCATTGGATAGGACAATCTATAGTATTTATGGTACGAGTTTCAGAATTTTATATGAATTATTTTGTGTGGGGCACGCTATACAAGTGAGATATCCTGAAAAGGCCAAAAATCAGCAAGTTGTGGGGAAGTTACCATAAATGCCCCTTGGCACATCCTATTTTGATCAGACCTGTGGCATTGCAAAGAAGAAATATCAGAGAAATACAAAAAATAAAATTTCATACCTAGAAGGGTCGAAACTTTGGAGATATAGTAGAAGAAAGATTGTCTAGCAGAACCACCTCAAAATCAAGGTTCAAAGGTGATACTTGGACAACATGCCACCCAAAAAGGGAAATTCTACACCAAATAAGCCTCCAGACAATCCTACTTGGATTCTTGATGAAGGTGAAGAAATGCGTAGGGACATAAATGATTTAAAAAATAAGATAGTAACAAAATATGAACTACAAGAGATGGAAGCTAAGTTGGAGGCAAAGATGGATGGTTTCATGGAAGGATTGAAAAATTTCCTAATTGAGAGGACACCTGAAAGTGAAAATGTATCCCATGAAATTGATGATGAGAACATAAGGAAGGCGAATCAAGAATGGAGAAACTCTAACTTTGGGTTGAAGAAAAACCACATTCCTAAGATCGATATGAGGAAGTTTGATGGAAAGGATCCTATCACATGGATACTTCAGATGGAGCAATTCTTTGATCTACATAATGTGCCACATACACAAAAGGTATGAATTTCTTTTTTATATTTAGAATCCAATCAATTTGTATGGTATAGATGGTTGTGTTCTCGCAAATCACTCGTCACTTGGACAATTTTCACAGAAGAAATGATAGCACACTATGAGGATACAAGGAGCAATACCTTCTTTAGCCAATTGATAAATCTCAAGCAAAAGG
>SNQJ01S0279923.1:0-11256 GCA_010110895.2 Picea sitchensis | reverse complement strand
TGAGGCTCAGAAGTGCCAAAACAAATGCTAGCGATATCTAGCCCAAGCTAGGCTTGTCAGTCGTGACATTCATGAAATGCTCAATAGCATGGTAAGTTATCTCATCGAAAGCATCTCTCTATGTTCTTTAGGTCACAAAAAATAACACCCCAATCGGACATCGTATGAGTAAGTTACTATCCTTTGAAATATTCTTCAATAGGGTGATCTGTGAGCGTCCTTTCTTCTACATCCATGCCACCACGCAAAGTTGCTTCAGGCTCCTTTGTCCTATGGTCTTGTTGGCAGGGGAATATTTTACAGCAGAACATTGAAATTCATTTCAATCACAACTATTGGTTATCACATGGACTACACATTGGTTCAATACAATGTGAAGGCCTTGGAATGTCGAGCATATGATTATGGAATGGCCAATTTAAGGAGCATGGGATATCCAGTGGATGGTCTTGAATTTGATCCTGACTTAGTTATAAGAGGCCTAATTATGGATAAAGAGAAAGGAAACATGGTAAAGGTTGGTTTCTTTGGCTATGTAAAATGATATATGCATGGTACTAGAATGCTCTCCAATCGATCTGTAAGTGAAATGTATGGCCAAGAGCTAGTTGACTTGCAGAGTGAAAGTCGATGGGAATTTCTTAATGCTCTATTCTCAGTTTCTGAGGTAGTGATGTATATGTAGATTTTTGAAATACTAGATGAAGGATCCCTACCTCCAAAAACTGGACCTCTTTATTATCAAGGTCTTTACAAGGTGGTAGCCAAAGATCTCTTAAGAGCACATGTGGAAGGAGAGCTCAAAAATAAAATTATAACTGAACATGAATGCCTTGTGGAGCACTTTCACTCACACTTTTAGATCAAAAGGAGGCCAGTAAATGTCATCTTCTAATTACAAACTCATAGTATCACTACATAAATAAAATGATGAATCATGTTTTCAATAAGTTTCTTCCAAATGACATGGACTAGCGAGATCCTTTTTACATGATCATTGTGTCTGCCAAGAAGCCCGATTTTTTTTCAAATATTTCATCCTTTGTATGAGGTTGTCATAGAATATGGATTGATGTGCCCATGTTTCAAGGCACGACCAGGTGGGATATACTCTAGTGGTAGTGCACAAATGGTTGAAACGACTTTGGGCATCCATGGAGATGAAATTCTATATGTTGGAAATCATATTTACACAGAAGCTAGTTAATCTAAGGTTCATATTCGATGGAGAACTGCCTTAATTTGTCATAAATTGGAAGAGGATATTTTCCTTTGGAGAGACATATGTATGATGTTTTGCAAGCCAGCTCCAAGCTTTTGGAGAAGAAGTTTAACACTTTGGCCCGTGGCAAGGATCATAGAGAAATATGCAGATATATACTTCAAGAGTTTCAAAATTTTTGTGGTATACACCAGAGCTGATGTGTGGAATGTCATTGGTATACACTCGAGCTGATGTGTGGAATGTCACATAAGATGCAATCCTATGAGACATGCATAGTCTCATTGGGCCATGTCCAAAACTCAAAGTGAGATTGCCAAGAGCGTCAAATTTAACTATTTGGTCATGCAAAAGACCAAAAAACATGGAAGAAGGCCAAATAGGTTAGATGGGCTTCGGTAATGACCAAAAGGAATAAAATAAGGGCTTCAAGGAAAAATAAGGGAAAGGATGACTCCAGAGCAAGTGAAACTTCTGCCTCTATGCATGTATGGAAAAGTAATTGGTACACATAAGTTATGTATTCAATTGTTGGGCTTAATTATGATTGTTTGACAAAGTCCAATATTTGTTCTTACATTTGCTCCACCAACACAAGAAAATCATATGGATTTGAAATGATGTTGCAAAGTTATTGAAGTATATTCCAACCATGTAATGCAAGCAAAAAAGTAAACACAACTTGTATTGGAATAAATTATAAAAGGGAAGAGACCATACCTAAACTTACATGTGATGAGGGAGACATAGTAGTGCAAAAGTGGATAGAATGGAGTTGAGGAATAACACACAAAGGGACAATGAGAGAGAGTGCATAGATTGGTACAAAGTAGAAATAGTGTAGAGGGAAGATGAACATTTGTATACAAATTTGAAGCAACTAAAGGAAGTTAATTAAAGACCAACAAACAATCAAAACAACATAAGTTAAAGATTTAAAATAATAAATAGTTAGAAAATATACTGAGAGAGTTAGCCAAGACTAGATTAAGCAACTAAAGAGTCAATTGAAAACCAAGTTAGGAGAGTAAAACATTCACAAGCTCCTAAGAGTGTACTTAGTAAATGTGCAATATGATATATAATATTAACAAGAATATACTATATTTGAGATTGTGTTTGTTCAATGTATATCTATGTGATTGTTAATCATATTAATGTTATATGTAAGATCCTAACTTGTAGGTCATTGTGAGGGTAATTTAGTGAGTTAGGATATTGTGTGCAAACTATGCCATGTTTGGAGGTGAATCCTTCCATGAATAAAAAGGACTTGGATTAATGGCACACAAGGATGAGTGTAACATCTCAGTTTTAACTCTTATGAACTATAATGTATGTAATTGTGACTTAGGATGGTGATCCGGTAAAGTCGAAAAGGGGCCAGAGTACCTAGGAAATGTGATATTTCATATACATTAATAAAATACACCATTCAGTGCAAGACAAAAAAGGACAAAAGAGATAGGCGGCTAATTGATTTTATGGAGAAAAGTGGTTACATGGGCTTCTTGGGGGAGGCCATGTGGTTCTTGGTTCTTGTGATTATATAAACATTCCTTGGGGGCTTCTTTGGTTCACTTTTTTTCCTTGGTTCTCTAATTGATTTTATGGAGAAAATTGGTTACATGGGATTCTTGGGGGAGGCCATGTGGTTCTTGGTTTTTGTGATTATATAAACATTCCTTGGGGGCTGCTTTGGTTTGCTTCTTTTCCCTGCTGTGCTTCTTCTCCCAGGGTTCTTGTTCTTCTTCTTCTTCCTTCACTCGAGTTGAATTCGTGTGCTCTTGGTCTGAGCATGGATACAAGTGGTTGCATGAGGATGGCTCTGGGTGAACTTTGGGGGTCGTTATTCCCTTTTTGTTCGTCTTCTTCCCCCGGTTCATTGTGCTCCCTTGTTCCCTTGTTCTTCTTTCCTCTTCACTCACTATTTCTAGTTCGTATGCTCTTGGGCTGAGCATGGAAAGGAATGGCAGGAAGAGGAAATCCATTGATGAATGACTATAATAATTATTGATCATTCCATAAGGGAATGGATGCCTGTGTGCATGAGCTTGATGGTATTTCAGATAGAATTGTCCACATTTGCGAGTCTCGAGAGTCCCAACAGGGATTTTCTTAACCAGAAGCATTGGAGCCTTGGAAGGGGATGGACAACCTAAGGGACTGCGTGGCAGAGAAGGGGGTCCATTCTCTTAGGGTTGTGCAGGCTGGGTAGAAGATATCTAGTGTACGTTGGATTGTTGTGAGTGTTGAAAGGCATGTGATAGCTTGAGTGTTGAGAGGCCTATTAGTTATGAGACTAATGGTAGTTCGAATAGAATTGTCCACAACTGAGAATCCTTGGAGTTTCCAGCAGGGATATTTCCTGACCAGTAGCACTCGATCCTTGAAGATAAATGGAACAAACTCAAGGACTGCATGGAAGAGAAAGGTGTTCATTTCTTTGGGTTGTGCAGGATGAGGGGAAAAGAGAGATGGAAGTTTGGATTTTTTGTGTGGTTGGGAAACCTGAGAGCTAGTTAGCCAACTATTGTGTGTTTTTAGATTTGGCCTAGGACCCATCCTTGTGGATTCTTAGCCTTGGCTCAGGGGTGACCTGTTGTTGAGAGTAAATGAACAACATTTTATATGGTTGGGAGGAACGTCCTTGGTCTGTAGCCAGTTGGTGAATCTTCACTTGCAAGATAAGCGCTCTCTATGTTTTTTGTGTATTGTATATTCCATTGTGCATTTAATTATCTCTGAGATGTGTATTTTTATTGTGCCTGTCTGCCACTTATTTGTGGTGCATGGCACATTGCTTACTTATTTATGTTGTAGCATGGATCTTGTTTAATGCATGTGGTTCTTTCATGCTTGATTTCGGATTAAATGTTGCTAGAATTCGAGATCTATTCAGAAGCGAGTTTTTGGAGTAGCATGGTTAGCATGTGGGTAGCTACATTACAGATTGGCATCAAAGCTTCTAATTGAAACACCGGGACAGTATGGACCAAGTCTGTGGTTGAGATCGATTTATGACCATGAAATCATGAATCTTAAGAGGAATGGTGTTGCAAAGTTCGCACAGAAGCTAGAACGTTAGAGATCCTTTGTAAGGGATCGAAGGATCGTGACCATCCCTTTCAAATTCAGGAGCGATCGCCACCATGGGATCAAGAGAGATCTAGATCGTTGGATCGGAGATCAGGTGAACAAGGGTTGATCAATGAAGGAGAAACAAGAGGTTGGGTAAGATTAAGTCCCAGGCATCATATCTAGTTGGTCAATCATTAGTCATCGATCGAAGCCAAGAGAGAAGGGTAAGACTCTACAACTTCGTCGCTTTGTTGATCTTGGAAGGAAAGAAAATCCTGAACTGTCGAAGGCCGGAGTCACCAAGTCCCATCAGTCGCCTGATCTGATAGGAGGCATGGGGTAATATCTGTCGTCGATCGTGGTCACTCGACGTTGACCGCTTTGGGATATTTCACTCCAGGATTTTTAAACTTTGTTGAATTGTTATAGCCGGGAGCCCCGGAGCATCGAAGTCCCAGAATTCCAGTCGACCGTTAGATCGAGGGAAGGACTTAGGGAGTGTTGTGGACTGTCGAATCTAGCAATGGTAGAAGGGTAGTGAAGTTTAGGCTTCAAAAATTCTCCACTCTGGTGATTACTAAGTATGTTGCAAAGAAAAACCCCGAAGCGTCGGAGCCCTGGAGTGTTGAATTCACGAAGTGTAAAGTCGTGAGGTCATGTGAACCGTCGAATCTAGAGTTGTGATTGTGGATCTTCCATGTGGTTGATGACATGTCTTATACCACATGGAAAGGGTGTTGTGTAGGGACACATGTCGCCCGGATTTGGTACCTTTTGGACCCCAATCTGTTTGTTTTTAGTGACACATGGCACGCATGTCATGGGTCCATGTCACCCTAGGTGACGTCAGCATGTTGTGTCAGCTCCGGGAGTATGTGACTTTGAGGGTTTCCAAGTTTATATTAGTGGAAAGTGTCGAAGCTTGAAGTCGTGAAGGCACACATCCCGTCGATATAGGTTTCCTTTGAGACCTTTCTCAACTATCGGATCAAGTAGAGGGAGAGAAGGGTAAGCACTTCAAAGGATTGTCAATCAAGGGAAGTGGTAGACTCGGGAATGGAATTATCCCGGAGCGTCGAATTTCTGAAGTGTGTAAGGATCGATCATCTCAACACTTAATTAATTAGTATTCTTTGATCTCGTGAAGCCTCCAGATGAGGTCGGGACTGTCCATTCAACGGGAGATTAAATCTAGAACGTCCATTTTTCCTAGTGGAATGATTGATGGGTTTGGCGAATCATAACTTCGAGGGAAAACAAAAGTTGAAAAGGGAAAACAACCAAAGGTCGAAGTCCGAAGGACTTGGTCCCAGCACAGGTCCCATGCTAAGGTAAAAAGGGCTTGGAAGTAAACTAGCCCTCGGACTTGGTGTTCACACAAGCTTCTGTGTGGAAAAACATAGAGTTGGGCACTAAAGGGTGATTAAGCCCACAATTTCGAGCAGTGGTCACTTGGACGTGGTTTGAAGGAAGCACCTTTGCAGATTTTGATTTCTGTATCAACTAAGGGGGATGAAAGTGGTTTTTCAGGGAGCCCTAAATTTTATCTCTGATATTGAATTGGGGCAATATTTCAGTCATTGGAAAGTTTATTCAGAGGAGAATGACCTAGAATCGGATTGTTTTGGATAATTGTTATAAGTGATATAATTTCCTTCATGAATTAAACAGAAAAGGTACCTATAAATTTAATTAACAATTTTGTATGATATGTATAATTCTAATCAGATGATTGCTTGCAAATTTTGGTAGGATTAGAGGTATAACTAGATCAATTCAAGTCTAGGATTAGAGCTTAGGGTTATGGAAGCATGACATAGCTTACATGAGTTGGATGAAGCAATCAAGGGCTACAGAGAAAGTAATGAAAGGTGGAAAAAGAACTGAAGAATAATGGAACAAAGAACTCAAGAATAAAGATGTATACATGTTGAAGGGGATTGAGGTAAGAATTCCCTCAGTTAATTTTCAATATTTAAATTGATATGTAATGGCCAAAGGCCTAGAGTATGTAAGTGTTTTTTATGATAGAATGCATTTAGATAAAATGTTGGTTGCATATTATGTTATGATTGGTTATGGGATCATAACCGGATTAATTCAGGAGACATACTCCTTCTATAACAATGAATATCCATAGAGCTAGTCATGTGTGAGACCATAATATGGTTGGATATGGAAGGGCTATAGTGCTATGTGAGTGCTCGATGGTATCTACAGTATATCTGATGTTTCGACTACAACCTCCTTGCCGACACTGAATAGCACTTGAGAATTACATTCTTGGTGTTGTTTTTGGGTTGAAAAGGAAGGTATCCAAATAGTCAGGCAAGTAGTAGGAAGTGTGTGGATGATGTGTTGAGGCATTGGCCAGGCCTTCCAACTCATCGTGGTGGAATGGATGACATAGTTATGTGGTATTATGTAGTCAATGCATGGATGCATTGTATATATGTGGCCATGGGTATTGCCACATTTATTGTTATTTTATTTTAGCAATAAATTGGTGCATTATGAAAATCTCGGGGTACTAAAAATAAGTAATGACAGATAGATGCATTATATTTAATATGAATACTAGTTGAAGGTGATTGGATTGTTGTTATTACAATTTCAAGATCAGTTTTGGAACTATTAAAAGTGTTACAAGTACAGGAATCATTAAGTGCATTTGGGGTGAATGCATGTATATACTATATAACATAGAAATGATTGTGCTAACAGCTGAAATGATGTGAGTATTGCTAACTCATGAATTTGAAAACACTTCAGGAACTGTTAGATATTACAACAAGAAAGTTGCAGGTTAAAGTAGCTACATAATGAGAAATCATAGAAAAGATTTGTTGGGGGAGACAGAGTGATATTTCTGGATAAAAGAAAGAAATTAGTGGTTGATAATACATGTGTATGTAAAGATGAGATCATTCCAATTGATAGTTGGATCAATGGAAGTAAATGAATTGTAGTAGCAAACAATTTTGAGATCACTTGTTTCCATGAAAATATATATATATATAGCTTGTACCTGAGATATTGAGAATGTGTTTGGCTGAGGAATGTTGAAATTGAAGGAAGAAAGGGTCTTGAATATGGCAGTGTTGCAAGTCCATAAACAAGATCGGTGCCTATTGTTGCAAGAGACAAATTATTATGAGCAGAAGCTCATGTCTGGATGTTTTTCCTATATGAAACAGTTTTGGGAATTATAATTTAATAAATTACTGACAAATTGTTTTGGTTTACTGTAAATTAAGGAAATTGCAGGTAGGATGGTCTTGAATATGGCAGGGATGTAAGCCCATGAGTAAGACTGATATATATAGCTGCAGAGCCAAACATTATGAGCAGAACACTCATGTTTGGAAAAAAAAAACTTTATTGTATAAAACATGTTTGACATTTATGATTGAAATTATTATAACAATATCTCATGATGACTGTATTTTTATAATACAGATGAGATGTCAGCGATTGAAGTTGGAATCTTGCGAAAAAGAACACCAGAAGGAAATCGAGCTCAATGATGAAGGCATGGAATGAAGAAAGTCCAGTGGACTTGTTGTAGCTAGAGTTCTTGAAGCCGCAACTCTGAAACTTCATGGGTGAGTGCATTGGATCCCTAGAGAGAAGTGGAACAGCCTGAGGGACTGCATGGTAAATAAAGGGGTTCATTTCTTTGGGTTGTGCAGTGCTGAGAGGGAAGGAGAGCTTGTTGGTTGGAACTGCTGCTAGAAATACAAATTATGAAGATCATTACAAATGTTTTGGGTCAAAATACCTGTGTATACATGTTTAATTTTAGGCCAAAGTGCCTATGTATATAAGAGTTGGTTGGAATGACTGTGTGGATTAAGGCCAAAGAACCTAGATTTGCAATGTTAATAACATTGAAATGGTGTTTTGCATTGAGGACAATGCCAAAATAAGGGGAGGGGGAATGTAACATCCCATTTTTAACTCTTATGAACTATAATGTATTATGTAATTATGACTTAGGTTGGTGAGCCGATATAAAGTCGAAAAGGGGCCAAAGTGCCTAGGATATGTAACATTTCATATACATTAATAAAATACACCGTTGGTTGTAAGACAGACAAGGAAAAAAGAGATAAGGGGATATGATTCCATAAGAGAGGGGCTTGAGGGGCTAAGTCTTTTTATTATTATATTATTTACCCATAATTGATTTTATGGAGAAAAGGTGTTACATGGGATTCTTGGGGGAGGCCATGTGGTTCTTGGTTCTTGTGATTACATAAACATTCCTTTGGGGTTGCTTTGGTTTGCTTCATTTCCCTGGTGCGCTTCTTCTCATCGGGTTCTTCTTCTTCTTCCCCTTCCTTCACTCGATCTGAATTCATGTGCTCTTGGTCTGAGCATGGATACGAGTGGTTGCATGAGGATGGATTTGGGTGAAGTTTGGGGGTCATTCTTCCCTTTTTGTTTGTCTTCTTCCCTTGGTTCATTTTGTTCCCTTGTTCTTCTTTCCTCTTCACTCACTATTGCTAGTTTGTATGCTCTTGGGCTGAGCATGGAAATGAATGGAAGGAAGAGGAGATCCATTGATGAATGGTTGTAATAATTATTGATCATTCCAAAAGGGAATGGATGCATGTGTGCATGACCTTGATGGAAGTTTGGATAGAATTGTCCATAGTTGTGAGTCATGAGAGTCCCAACAGGGAGTTTCTTAACTAGAAGCACTGGAGCCTTGGAAGGAGATGGAAAAATTGATGGATTGCGTCGTAGAGAAGGGGGTCCATTCTCTTGGGGTTGTGTAGGCTGGGTAGAAGAGAGTTGGTGTACTTTAGATTGTTGTGAGTGTTGAAAGGCATGTGATAGCTTGAGTGTTGAGAGGCATGTTAGTTATGAGACTGATGGAAGTTCGGATAGAACTTTCCAAAGATGAGAATCCTTGGAGTTTCTAGTAGGGATATTTCCTGACTAGTAGCACTGGAGCCTTAGAGAGAAATGGAACAACCTCAGGGACTGCATGGCAAAGAAAGGTGTTCATTTCTTTGGGTTGTGCAGAATAAGGGGGAAAGAGAGCTGAAAGTTTAGATTTTCTATGTGGTTGGGAAACCTAAGAGCTAGTTAGCCAACTATTGTGTGTTTTTATATTTGGCCTAGGATCTGTCCTTGTGGATTCATAGCCCTGGCTCAAGAGTGACCTGTTGTTGAGAGTAAATGAACAATAGTGTCTATGGTTGGGAGGAGCATCCTTGGTCTGCATCCAGTTGGCGAATCTTCACTTGCAAGATAAGTGCTCTCTGAGTTTTATGTGTATTGTATATTCCGTTGTGTATTTAATTATCTCTGATATATGTATTTTCAATGTGCATGTTTGTCGATTTTTTTTTTGCATGGCACGTTGCTTACTTCTTTATTTTGTAACATGGATATTGTTTAATGCATGTGGTTTTTTCATGCTTAATTTCGGATTAAATGTTGCTAGAATTGGAGATCTGATTAGAAGTGAGTTTTTGGAGTAGCATGCCCAGCCTGTGGGTGGTTGGGTACGTTACAATGAGGCACCCTTGATAATTTTTTCTATGATAAGAACATGTGAGGATAGAGTTCCACTATTAAACATGATAAGGACTCTTTGAATACCAACTAATGTCCTACTAGAGTCCATGATATGCATATTTTTATGGATGTGCATGAATGCATTTATGAGTTAATTAAGAAAATAGGTTGGTTGGCATGTAGAGTCTGTTAGCACTCTGTAATTTTCCCAAGGCTGTGAGGCATCCATAGAGGCAACATCAAAACCACTTTGAGTCTTGGATCTAGCCCTCCAAGACTCAGAGAGGGATCTCTCTGTATGATATAGCTTTGTTTGAAGAAGTATTAGGCTAGTTATGAAGAACATGGGTTGGGGTTTTTAAATGTTTGATTTGGAACAGCAAGGAGATCCATTGGGCAAATGGGGTCTGCACTTTAAACAAGGTGATTCACTCTCAGATCTGGGCAAGACTGTTACACAAGGCAAGGTAGCAGAAACATTGGATCGATTTAAGTTTTAATGGCATGGATGAGAGGAGAAATAGGTGAGGAAAAAACCAGGCACAGGAGCAGTTAAGAATTCCTGGACTAGCCTTTAGAAGATAAACATAAAGATCACCACAAGCTGAGAGGCAGAGTATCTGATAATAAATTCTGCCCCTATTACTTTCCTTCTGGTAATAAGAAATGAAAACAAATTGTAAAGAAGACAGGAAAAACATTAAAAAAGAATAAAAACACCACCAATATCTCTACACAAGAATCCTGTGAACAGCTTGCACATCTCTGAATTGATCATCTAAAAGTTACAGAGAAGAAAAGGTTCTCTGGTCGTACATAACCCACAGTCTAGTCCAGGAACCTCACAGGTCGAACCTGTTTACATTAAAATCATATGAATAAATAGTATAGATCTCCTCATCAAGTTCCGAGAGTCGTTTCAACCGCCTCGGCCAAAAATAGCCACCACTCCCACAAAATTTGGAGTTTTCTGCCATGAAAAATGGACCGGTTTTCTGCGAAAAAGGGGTTTGAACAGACGTGATTTTTCCTTCAATTATGACACATGGGAGAAAACTGAAAGAGGTTATTGTATATGGGCATGTTCTGGAAAAAAACCTCCTTCGGTTTCTCCAAATTCGTCCCCAGCTGGCCGTGACAGCTCCTGCAAGATCGGGACTGAAACGGAAAATAGGAAATCTGAAAAAATAGGCCTCGAAGATTCCTTTTATTCTCTCTCCTCGTAGCTCCATTGAAAAAAATGAGAGAGGTTTTTGTTTTTCGGCCCGTGCTGAGAAAAAACCTCTCTTGGATTTTTAAAATCCATCTCCGTTTGCTCATAATATCCTCCGGAAGAAGACATGGTAACACAGACAAAAATGGTAATTTTTGGGGAAAAGTGGTTTTTAGCGTGGTAAGCGGTATTCCGGACCCCCCCCCCC
>SNQJ01S0279922.1:0-10928 GCA_010110895.2 Picea sitchensis | reverse complement strand
ACAAGTTTCTATTATCAAATATTTGATACGGATCTGATAATGGCTTGATTTTATTATCCAAATATGTTCAATATGATTGATCCAAAAATAATATTGGATTGCTACAAATAATTTTATGAGCAACAACAGATAAAATTTGGAAAGGCGTCAAGATCAGACAGGCGATTTGGCAGAAGTTATTTCAGCCAAACTGTGAGGAATTTGAAGAAACGGTTGAAAACCCAGAACCCAAATGGAACCATTTACCTTCCGCTTAGAGATTTTTCCAAACAAATTCATGATTTGAGAGATATTAATGTCGTTTTATGAGACACATTTCAGGTGGCGAAAATTAATAGTGACGCCCAGACTATTCATTCATTGTATAAATATATGAGAAAGATCAGAGCCAAAGGGATCCAAGAATTGGAGAGGAGGATTTTAATCCTTTCTCTTTTGTATATTATTGCTTTTGTAAACTTTTTCTTTTCAAATGGAGTAATGGATGGCTGGAATCTTTGGGAGAATGGACGAGTATTTTTAAAGAAGAATATGGACTTTCAGGTTGCTTAATGGCTTTTGTCCTGTGAGTAAAATGGTTTTATTTTCATATAATATATTCATATTCTTTAAATAATTTATTATGCATTGATTTAAATTGATTTAGTGTTTTTTATCAATACATGGTTAATTATTATCATTTATGTATTAATTTTTCCAATCTTTAAAGTCTATTATTAAAAAACATTCTTCCAGGACTACAGAATGGACAAGTGATTCCAAAAACTTAATAGACTAACATATATGCATTTTGGCTTTAGCCTTTTGTTTATAATGTTGTTATTTATGTTTTTGTTTTTTTAATCCTATTACATGTGCAGGTCTGATATCTTTAGATTGAATGATCTGTGATGTGTAGGAGGTTTATATTATAAATACCATCTATCATTTGCTTCATCAAAATACAAATGTTGTGATTATATCTTCGATTTAAATAATGGGATTTATCTTTGAGTTTTAAGTTGAATGATAAAATGCATAGAGTGCTTCCAGATTCATCTTTCTGTAATCATTTATAATTATGAGATCACAGGTTTATGTTTTTGTTTCCTTTTCTGTCATTAAAACCTAAGCTACCAATACATGTTCTGAATTTATTTAGAACAATCATAAGGTTCATTGCAGATTTCTCTCTTGGACATGACAGTTGGATGTTCACCACTCATGCAGATGCTTGGATACACCTCACTAACTCACTAACATGATAGCTTCTTTGTATTTTTCTGTCATTTACATATCATTGAAACTAGAATGTATGGTTCAGCTTTGACTATCCACATGTTCATGTTTCATTAACTTTTTTGCAAGATTCTTTAAATTTATAAAAGAAAAAAAAAATATTTTTATGTGCTTTCTTTATCTGCTTCCCAGAAGAAATAATTTTTCCATTGATTTTCATAAGTTTCGATTAAAACTTGCATCTTGTAAATCATGTAAATAAACGAGACTTGTATATCTTCTGCTTAAATACAACTACTACAGTTACATTAGAACATATGTACATAGATATATAGTGTTTAGTAATTAGTTAGTTATTTCTCTCTTTTATTCATTTCTTTTAGGATTCTTAGATTGGCTAACGGAGCCATTCAACCCGTCATAATGAGTTACACCAAATGGCTTGGGTTATTTAGACAACCCCGGACTGGACTTGCTCTTTCAGTTGACGGATGGTCAATTTCACCCGTCAACAGGTCTTAACCCGCACATAGGTAAAACAATATATTCAGATGTAATAAAGGTCAATATTAGTAAGGCCTTTCAATAAAATAGAATAATTCGGATGTAAGAAGACCTAATAGAAGCTTCCTCTTCTAGAAGGATCTTCCTCTATATGCTTCTTTTGATAGACATATTTAGTATAAATAGGAGTCAAGGGTATGAGAACCCTAGCTTGGATATTATTGTAATAGAGCTCTACTCGACTGGAGGTTTCCCCCTCGAAGGGGCTCGTGAACATTGCTTTCAAAATCAAAGTGTTATTTTTGTTGTTATTCTTATATCATTTCAGTGCTATTGTGGTGATTGTTCTAGTTATATTGTAGTTATTCTGCCATTTCTAGCATTTTATTTCTGTTCTGCATACTTTTTATATCTAGTATATTACAAGTGGTATCAGAGCACTTTCCTCAGCAAAAATTGTGGGTTAATTTTTTTTTTCAGGGTAGAGATGTATTCTAGCGTCTTTAAGCCACATAGATCTATCGTTACACGCATAAACCTGCAGTTGAGGGATTCACGCACGCATGAAATACACATGGTACTTAAGAGCACATATGTTGGCCACCCTTGTAACCCTTGTTGGTACCCCTTCAAGTGGTAGCGCATTAGACAACACCTATGTACAGATCGACCTAGATTACCTAAAGCCCTCTTTAGATCAACCAATTGGCCACCTGATTGCTATAGTGCCACCGAGAACAACACTCGAGAAGATACTCTCTAGTATTTGGGTAGTCGGGTAGTACGGCTAAGGGTACGGTCTATCCTCCTTAGTTAGTGCCCTAAGATATTGGACCGAGTACTACTGTTGGACCCCGCATATATATAAGAGAGCTATAGCACAGGGAAATCCCTTGTCTGTAGAACCCTTGAATACCTAACCCTTGGGGACAGAAACATTAACAAACTAAAACAGACAAGATCTCTTGCCACACAACTGTGTTCGGGTTTCCAATTAACTACGCATTTCTTCTTGATTAATCATTTGGGCATTTCATCACTGCAATATTCTTCAGATCGGAGTAGAACTCTGCAAGTGTAAAAAAAAAAGTCTGGAAATTTTTGCACCATTATTTGAGACCTATTCCATTGGATTCATCTCTTCGCCCTTATCACATTCATACATACCATTTTTCAGCAAATTTTTTGACCCCACCTGCCCCATTTTGGTTTCCTCATCATCATGGCCCATACCCGTAGCCAAGACCTGGAAGCTCGCTTCAATACCTTGCAATTTAATTTTATTGAGACCCAACAAGAAGTGAAACAACTCAGTGCCAATGTTGTCACCATCAATACAACCATGCAGTCCTCAATGGAGGAAATAAAAAAAGACCTTACTACCTAGCTTGAATCTATCATTTCGATGATCTGCACCAAGATGCATATCCCTACAGATAACCCTTCATATGACTCACCTTCAAATACTAAAGCTAAACATTCCTCTAACTTTCAGCACCATCACTTTCAATGTGACCTACGCCTTCCACGGGTGGATGTGACCAAATTTGATGGCTCGGATCCCACTGTTTGGGTAACCCAAATGGAACATTATTTCTCTTTATACGACATTACAGATGACTTGGCCAAACTCCGATATGGTGTTCTCCATCTAGATCAAGAACATTGGCAATGGTGGCAATGGAGAAAAACTTCCCGTCAAGGGTATATTGCTTGGACACAATTTGTGGCAGAGCTTTATGAATGCTTTGACACTGACACCAACCATTTGGGCCATTTGACAAAGTTGAAACAATCAGAAATAGTGGAAGAATTTATCGCTGCTTCTGAGCACTTGGATTTTCGAATAGAGGGCATGTCTGATGCCTTTTTCCAAGAGTGTTTTATCAGTGGCCTCAAGGATGAGATTCGGGCCCATGTCCTCATGACTCGGCCTTAGAGTTGGGTGGAGGCTACTAAAAGAGCTAAAGAAACACAACAAGTTGTATCTTCTCAAAACTAGAAACCCTCCTTTATCCCTCGCACTAAACCAGTAAATCCCACTACTCCCTCCACCCCACTAAAGATCCAAAAATTGACCAAGGATGAAATGGTTGAATGCCAGCTCAAATTCCTTTGTTATAATTATGATGAAAAATATTTCCCAGGCCACAAGTGTAAGGAACAAAATCTTTTTATGGCCATCTCAAGGGATATTTAGGAAGAGGATGTTGAAACTCCCCTTGTGTTTGAGTCACCTGAAACCACTAACATAAACCCTCCCTCAGACCCTCTCGAAGTAGAACCAGTCATTTCCCTAAATGATCTCACCAGCTTCTCTTCTCCCCAAACCCTCAAGCTCATTAGTTACATCAAGCATAGGAAGGTCATCATTCTAGTTGATAGTGGAAGCACCCATAATTTTATTCATCTTCGCATTGCCCAAGAAACTCATTGCTACATCCATGCCGTCAATAATTTCTAAATCATGATTGCCAATGGTGGCTCCATGAAATGTGGAGGGCATTGTGAAAATGTGCATCTCCAAATTGGTGACTACCACCTCAAATCTCATATGTTTTCTATCGACGTGGGCGGTTGTGACATTGTGTTGGGTGCAGACTGGCTAAGGACTTTGGGTCCCATTCTCATGAATTTTAAGGAATTAACCATACAATTAGACTAGGAGGGCCAATAATATAAGTTCCAAGGCATCATCGTTGGTTCACCTGAGATAATTTGTTCCCATCGCATGGAAAAGCTGCTCAAAAAAGGTCATTCTAGTGTTATTGCCCAACTCCATGCCATACAAGCAATAGAGAGACCCTCGGTGCCGCAAGACCTCCAATCCATCCTTTCTAAACATCAAGTGGTATTTTCCACTCCCTAGGGACTCCATCCTTCCCATGGTGTTCATGATCATTCCATTCCCCTTGTACCAGGAAGCCTTCCTCCCAATATCCATCTGTATCGTCACCCCTTTTCCCAAAAAAATGAAATTGAGAAAATGGTCCAGAAACTCCTTAACACAGGCGTTATCCACCCTAGTATGAGCCCCTATTCTTCTCCTGTGGTCATGGTCTTGAAGAAAGAAGGTTCTTGGAGAATGTGTCCTGACTTCCGTGCCCTCAACAAACTTACCATTAAAGACAAATTTCCCATTCCTGTCATTGATGACCTCTTGGATGAATTGAGTGGCGCCCATTTCCTTACTAAACTTGATCTTAGTTATGGCTACCACCAGATATGTATGAAAGAGGTAGACATTCCCAATATTTCCTTTAGAACTCATGAGGGCCACTATGAGTTTTTGGTCATGCCCTTTGGCTTGTGTAGTGCCCCCTCCACCTTCCAAAGCCTCATGAATCATGTCTTTCGTCCTTTTCTCCATCATTTTGTCTTAGTTTTCTTTGATGATATCCTCATCTATAGAAAAACTTGGACAGACCATCTTGCCCATGTGGATCGAGTTCTCTATCTACTCTCTTAGCACCAACTTTTCCTGAAACAGTCTAAATGTGCTTTTGGCGCCTCAGAAGTCAAGTACTTGTGTTATCTGGTTGGCAAGGATGGTGTCAGGGTGGATCCTAAAAATATTGAAGCTATGCAATACTAGTCTCACCCAAAGACTCTCAAAATCTTGCTTGGATTTCTGGGCTTAACAGGTTATTATCACAAGTTTGTTAAGAATTATGGAAAGATTGCAGCAGCTCTTACTGCACTCTTAAAACAAAACTCTTTCACTTGGACTGCAGCCGCTGCTCAAGATTTTCAAACCTTCAAGATGGCCATGTGCACCACCCCAGTCCTGGCCCTTCCTGATTTCAAAAATACCTTTGTCTTGGAATGTGATGCTTCAGGGAAAGGAATTGGTGTTGTCCTTATTCAAGAGGGTTGGCCTTTGGCCTTTACCAGCAAGCAACTGTCTGAAATAAATCTGGGAAAATCAATCTATGAAAAGGAAATTTTGGCTATTCTGCATGTTTTTGATCTGTGGCACCCTTATCTATTGGGGCAATGCTTCAAAATTAAGATAGACCATCAAAGCCTCAAGTATTTTCTGGAACAACGCATTTCCTCCCCAGAGCAACAAAAATGGATGACCAAGCTCTTTGGATATGATTATGAGATCATTTACAAAAAAGGCAAAGAAAATGTGGTTGTGGATGCACTTTCCTAAAAGTATGAAAATGACAGATCCTTTTTTTCTCTTTCCTTCATTGTACCAGATTGGCTCCAAGTCGTCCGCCATAAATGGCTACAAGATCCCAAAAGTTCCCAGCTGATCCAACAATTGCAGTCCAATGCTCCAGCTTCCCTAGGGTACTCTTGGCTCCATGATGAGCTTCGATACAAAGGCCGTTTGTATTTAAGTAAACAATCCATACGTAAATCCACAGTACTTTATGAACTTCATGCTACACCCACAATTGGGCACTACGGGTTTACCAAAACCTATGACAGGGTCAAACACTCTTTTTTCTGGGATGGCATGAAACAAGACATTCGTAATTTTGTAGCTAAATGTGATGTGTTTCAACACAACAAGGGAAAAACAATCAAATCTCCAGGCACACTACAACTGCTCCTGATTCCACCTACTATTTGGAGGGATATCTCTATGGATTTTATTACAGGCTTATCCAAATCGGGAAATAAATCAATCATCATGGTGGTTGTTGATTGCCTTTCCAAGTATGCTCATTTCTGTGCTCTTCAACACCCATTTACAACATCCATGGCGGCTCAACTTTTCATGGATCATGTCTTCAAGCTTCATGGCATGCCACATTCTATTGTTTCTAATCGTGACCCAACTTTCACCAGCAATTTTTGGCTAGAACTGTTCAAGATACAACGCACCCAATTGCATCTCAACACAACTTATCATGCCTAGACTGATGGTCAAACGAAAGTTGTCAATAAGTGTTTGGAAACATATTTGAGGTGTTTTTCTTCAGAAAATAAAAATCAGTGGGCTCAATGGTTACCCCTAGCTGAATGGTGGTACAACACTTCATACCACACAGCTACACACATGACTCCTTTTGAAGCGGTATATGGACAAAATCCACCTTCAGTTCTCTCATAATTACCTGGTGTCTCGAAGGTCCAGGCGGTTGACCAAATGCTTACAATTTGAGAGGCTATTATTCATACCCTCAAAGAGAATTTGGTCATGGAACATAATCGCATGAAGAAACAAGCAAATCAAGGTTGCTCTGAACGTCAATTTGCAGAAGGGGATCAGGTGTTTCTTCGACTGCAACCTTATCAAAAAAATTCCCTCAATGCCGAGCATTTTCAGAAGCTAGCACCCAAATTTTATGGTCCTTATACCATTCTCAAGCATGTGGGATAGGTGGCCTATCAGTTAGCTTTGCCTAGTCATTCTAAGCTACATCCTGTTTTTCATGTTTCATGCTTAAAGAAGGTGATTGGAACTAAGTGCCAAATTCAAACCAACCTTCCCCAGTTTTTCGAAGAAGGATCCATTTGGGTACATCCACAAGCAGGTTTGGACTAGCGTGAGAGTTGCCTGCGTCAGAAAACCATCAAGGAAGTGTTATTCCAGTGGAAAGATACAACTCCAATAGATGCCACTTGGGAACCAGCTACCATTCTGCAGTAATTTCCACATCTCAAGCCTTGAGGACAAGGTTGTTTTTAAGGGGGCAGACATGTTAGGGTCCTAACCTGTAGATAGGTAGAACAATATATTTGGATGTAATAAAGGTCAATATGAATAAGGCCTTTCAATAAAATAGAATAAGTTGAATGTAAGAAGACCTAATAAAAGCTTCCGCTTCTAGAAGGATCTTCCTTTAGATGCTTCTTTTGATAGACATATTTAGTATAAATAGGAGTCGAGGGTATGATAACCCTAGCTTGGATATTATTGTAATAGAGCTTTGCTCGACTAGAGGTTGCCCCCTCGAAGAGGCCCGTGAACATTGCTTTCAGAATCAAAGTGTTATTTCTGTTGTTATTCTTATATCATTTTAGTGCTATTGTGGCGATTGTTTTGGTTATATTGTTGTTATTCTGCCATTTCTAGCAATTTATTTATGTTCTGCATACTTTTTATATCTAGTATATTACATCTACCATAGACAAACATATGACCAAGGAAGGATAAACACAAAATAGGGTTGTATGATGGCACTAGAAATCACATGGAAAGACATAATCACACATTAGACTAAGGTAAAGGACTCAAAATGAGGGGTTTCAACACACTATGATCTATGAAAAGTGGAAATGCACATGGGTTTCCCATGGGAATATTCTTGCAAACAATGCTAACAAAGATAAAAGAGAGGTGATAAGCATCAATTCATGACAAGTTATATATGCTATGAGAGGAGGGAGAAGAACAAGTCTACTTGCCACTTGATTAAGAAAGAAACAACTACAATATGAAAGTAAATGAAAAAGTGAAATAGAGGAAGGTAGAGAACATGATATATGCACTTACTTAAGTATTGATTATTCCATGTGAAATCATGTTGGGACATGTTATATAAGAAGTTTTTATTTTAATATGATAATATGGCTTGCCCCATGTACACCTACGAGACAAACAATGACTTGAACACAATGTCAAAATCTTTCCTGAATAGAGGAAAGGAATATAGGTGACAACTGGATCAAAGGGAGCAGGGAAAGGTGGCAAGAGTCTGAGCCTACTTTGAGTGGAATAAGAGAGAATACGAGGAAAAGTGACAAAAGATTGTGTCTTGTCCTCCCCTTAAAATTCCAAATGTGAATCTGCTTTTAAGTAAAAAAACACAAACACATGTATTGTTAATAAATAATCTAAGACATAAGTTGAAACTAGGGAATTACTTAAATTTAAATTAGGGAATCACTTGCCAACTTTATGCAACTTTATGCAACATGCAACTTATGCAACAATGCAGCTTATGCAACTATGCAACTATATGCAAGTTTATGCAACTATGGAACTTATGCAACTTATGCAACTATGCAACTTATGCAACTTATTGCAACTACACAACTTTATGCAACATGCAACTATGCAACTTATGCAACTTTATGAAACTATGCAACTTATCCAACTTTATGCAACTTATGCAACTTTATGCAACAATGCAACTTATGCAACTTTATGCAACATGCAACTTATGCAACTTATGGAACTTATGCAACTTTCTGCAAGTTTATGCAACTTTCTGCAACTTTATGCAACATGCAACTTTATGCAACAATGAAACTTATGCAACTATGCAACTATATGCAACTTATGCAACTATATGCAACTTATTCAAATATGCAACTATGCAACTTATGCAACTATTAGAATCAAGTATATTCTCCAAGCAAAACATGGGTTCCCTAAATATTTGCTCGCTAACTTATCTTCTCATTTTTTCGAGTGATGGTACCAGAAACTTATATTCGCACGATAACTTATCTTCTTGTTTTAACGAGTGTAGGTACCACCAAATAGGTATCTGTCAGATCTATCTTCCTCAAGTGATGATCAAGATATACTAAGAGAGGTTGAAAGTGAGATATATTGTACTAGATCTACCAGTTCTAGATCAACTAGGTCTGAAAAGGTAAGGAAACGATTTTGTATACGCATGCAATTTTTTATTGCCAACGGATGGTCATGTAATTATGATGTTGAGAGCATAGGTGACATTGAGTTTTCCTTGAGGTATAGACATCTAGTGCAATGATGAGAACCTAGGGAGCTACCTGAAGTGGACACAGATTTTTTCATCAGTGGGAGGATGTATCGCATTGCTCCTTTGTCCTTACATGTATTGGGGTTATTTTCAATGGATGGCATAAAGGTTGACTATGGCATTGTAACCGAATTGATGGAGTATGTTGGACCATTATACAAATACAATCACTGGTTGATGTTGGTTTGATATACGTGAAGCATGTGAATATACGGAGTTGCCGCAAATTATATACAACTAGTAGATAACAATCAAAATAAAGGGGAAACTATGTATATTGATGGAAGGCCAAAAGCTACTGGAAACATTGCTGGCGTTATAAATAGTACACGACCAGTAGCAACAACTAAGAAACTAAATTGCATATTTGAGGGACGTGAAGGAAATCATATATTTGTATGTGCAACAAAAACAATAGTTCCAGGTGAAGAGTTGTTGATCAATTACAACCTAAATCGAATAGATGGAGGGGGTGTGGCTATGGGGGTAAATATCTTACATACCATTCAACTCAACCTTTGCTCAATCATTGTTATAATTTATCACTACAATATTTCAATTTTTTACTGCATATATTTCATTTTTCATTATTTATTTTCTGATATTACTGCGATATTTCATTTTTTTAAGGTTACAATTGGTTTCATAACTCTTTTTGATTAATTTATTGTGTCAACATCTGTCCAGGGTGACCGTGGAAAGGAACCCACTATGCATCAGCAGGTAAATGTTAAATACAGTAACAACTTATGACTACAACAACTAAATTTCTGAAATTTCATTATTTTTTTTTTGATATTACTGCAATATTTCATTTTTTTAATGTTACAGGTGAATTTGATAACTTTTGTTGATTGATTTATTGTGTCAACTTTTGTCTAAAGTGACTGTGGTCGAAAATCACCCGCTACATATTTCCAGGGTGACCATGTAAAGGCACCCATTGTGCCTCAACAGGTAAATGCTAAATACAGTAACAACTTATGACTACAACAACTAAATTTATGAAATTTCATTATTTTTTTTCTGATATTACTGCAATATTTCATTTTTTTAGTGTTACAGGTGAATTTCATAACTTTTGTTGATTGATTTATTGTGTCAACTTCTGTCCAGGGTGACCGTGGCAGAAAATCACCCCCTACATCTGTCCAGGGTGACTGTGGAAAGACACCCGCTGTGCCTCAGCAGGTAAATGTTAAATACAGTAACAACTTATGACTACAACAACTAAATATCTAAAATTTCATTATTTTGTTTATGATATTACTGCAATATTTCATTTTTTAAATGTTACGGGTGAATTTTATAACTTTTGTTGATTGATTTATTGTGTCAACTTCTGTCCAGGGTGACCGTGGCCAAAAATCACCTGCTACATCTGTCCAGGGTGACCATGGAAAGGCACCCTCTGTGCCTCAATAGGTAAATGTTAAATATAGTAATAACTTATGACTACAATAACTAAATTTCTCAAATGTTAAAGTTCATCTCATTAATTTTATTCAT
>SNQJ01S0279921.1:0-11256 GCA_010110895.2 Picea sitchensis | reverse complement strand
GTTGGAGTTACTTCACACACACCTATGATTTCTTTTTCCTAAGTTTTTTATTTTTTTATTAGTCATTATCCAGACTCCTATATTTTAGGAAGAATATTCCTCTAGGGAGAATATTCTCTTCAGTTTTCACTTCAGTTTGACTAGTTGAGTGGAGTCTAGATGTTGCATTGGTTTTGTCACTATGCAACATTGGGATCATCACCAACTAATGCACATTATCCTTGGTATCATCACAAAATTGGCACATTACCCATGATTCTCTGATATCCTCCTCACTTCACTCTATTTCACTCAGTTAACTGAAGACTCTTAGACTAGTTAACTCAGCTAGGTGGTCGTTCACTCTCGTAACTTCCTGAGACACTAGAATAGGTGGCACTTTACTCCCGTAACTTCTGGTGTGTGTCCAAATCACTCTATACCACCACTATGGCACATTGGATTCTCTTCCAATGAACATTGGTTGATTTATACAGAGTATATCATGTGTAAATTATTCATTATTCATTACAGTTAATGATAATTCTTCAATTCTTTTCTCTCTTTCTTTTTCTTTCACAATTTCTCTCTGCAAGTGTGTGTGTTATTTTCTAGCTAGATATATTATGTGTAGGTTCAACAAATTTACACACATAATGTGTCTCAACAAAATTAATGGAGTGGAGTTTGGATATAGTTCTTAAATAACCTTTTTTGAGGATATTTTCCATGCAATGCGAACAAATGATCTCAGGGGAGCCTGATGTGATGCCTTCGAACTTATATTGTTGTCCCTCTTGTTGGAATTGCATGATTAATTCCCTAAAATCCATGAGAATGGGGCCAAGAGTGCATAATCATTCAACACTAAGAGCAATGTCACACCACCCATGTCTATAGAAAACATATGGGATTTCAGGTGATACTGACCAATTTGGAGTCACATATTTTCAGATTGTCCCCCACATTTCATGGAACCACCATTGGAAACCATGATTTGAAAATTATTGATTGCACAGATGTGACAATTGACTTCTTGGGAAATGCGGCGATGAATAAAGTTATGGGTGCTACCATTGTCCACAAGGATGATGACTTTCTTATTTTTGATGTAACCAATTAATTTGAGTCTGGGGAGAAGAGAATCCAGTGAGGGAATTAAGTGAAATAACCAATTCAACTTCGGGTGGGTCAGAGGGTGGGGTGAGGTCATATTGTGGTGGTAGTTCCTCCATAGTCAGAACAACAACATATTCTTCAGAAAGATCCTTAGTCACATCCATACAAATCTTTTGTTCCTTACACTTGTGCCTACGAAAATATTTTTCACCACAATTATAACCAAGTCCCTTGAGTTTACGTTCATCCATTTCAACCCTGGTTGATTTATGGATCTTGAGGGGAGTTGCAGAAGGGAAACAATGGGTGGGTTTATGGCAAGGAGGAAAGGAGGGTTTGTGAGTTTGGGAGGACATAATCTGTTGGGATTCCTAGGCTCATTGAGTATCTTCCAACCAAGTTTGGGGGCGTTCCATGAGAACATGGGAACACATTTTATCTTTGAGGCCAGTGATAAATCATTCCCTAAAGAATGCATATGACATGACCTCTATTATGAAATACAAGAGCTCAAATGAATAAATTGTAGATTTTAACCTTGTACAATATCTATTGCAAACATATATTTAGTAAAAGAACAAAAAATATACAATGACAAATACAAACATTATACAAAGATTTTTTCCCGTGGAAACCCAAACTGGGAAAACCAACATATTCTATATTCATTCATGTGTGATACATTATTTACAATACAATATACATATAGGAGCCAACGACATCCAAAACCCTAACCCAATGACCTGGATTAGTCCACAACCCTAATTTCTTAACTGAAAATAGAAAACCATCGACAAAAACCATGTGCCAAAAAAAAACCTAAATATGTGACACGTTTCTTGAGGCACGTGACACATTTCTCAAGGAATAATTTTTTTTCCGAGGCACGTGGCACATGGAACTACTACTCGTGCAAAGAATATAACACATAGCCAACATTTTCCCACTTGTTGTTTTCTTTGCATACAGGGGGTTACAAGGTTGCAGAGTCAACAATCCAGGGCAACAATGTCCATGGATCCTCTACACCAAGAGAACTTCTCAGTGCTCACAGATTTTATTAATGAATCTGCAACATTCTTCAAAGTGTCCACCTTCATCAGCAATACTTTTTTTTCTTCAACCATGTCTCTCACAAAGTGATATTGAATATCAATATGCTTTGTCCTTGAATGATGAGTTGGGTTCTTTGCCAGAAAAATTGCACTCTGACTATCACAATCTATCCTTACAACTTGTTGTACCAACCCAATACCTGAACACAATATTTGTAACCATACTTCTTCCTTACTTGCATGAGTGGCTACCATGTATTCATCTTTTGTAGTTGAAAGTGCCACTACAACCTGTCTTTTTCTCATCCAACTTATTGCTCCTCCAAATAGGTTAAATACATACCCACTTGTATATCTCCTATGATCCATATCTCTAGCCTAATTTTCATCCACAAATCCATGTATATCCACCACTCTATCCAATCCTGGTCTTCCTTCGTAGCACAATCCATAGCTAGCACTGCCACAAAAGTACCTGAAAACCCTTTTTACTGTTGTCCAATGCTCCTTTCCTAGTTTTGACATATACCTTCTCAAAACTCCCATTGCATGTACAATGTCCGGTATAGTACAGACCATTGCATACATCAAACTTCCAACAACACTCGCATATGGAACACGCGACATGTCCTCCTCCTATTTATGTGTCTTGGGACACTGATCCAGATATAACTCTACACCAACAAGAATAGGAACCTTGACCTGTTTACATTCCTGCATATTAAACCTCTGCAATATTGTCTCGATATATTTTCTCCTATTTAACCAGAGTTTCCTTCTTTTCTAATCTCTTTTAATTTCCATGCCCAAAATGAAATTTGAAGCACCGAGATCCTTCATGTAAAATTTAGAGGACAAATGAGTTTTCATATCCTGGATAATCTCCTTGTTATTTCCTATCAGCAACATGTCATCCACATACAAGACCAAATAAATCAAATGATCACCAATTAATTTAAAATAAACACAGTGATCCTCTTTGCTTCTTGTGAAGCCAAATCGCAACATATAAATATCAAATTTTTGATACCACATCCTTGGTGATTGTTCTAAACCATACATGGACTTTTTCAGCTTGCATACTAGCTCCTTGTTTCCCTTCACATCATAATATTTTGGTTGCTTCATATAGATCTCTTCTTCTAGATCCCCATGTAGGAATCTTGTCTTCACATCCATTTGTTCTATTTCAAAATCAAATGGAACAACAACATATAACATAAATCTTATGGAGGTTAACTTGGCAACAGGAGAAAACATCTCATGAAAATCAATTCCCTCAACCTGGGAATAACCCTTTGCTACTAATCAAGCTTTGTATTTCTCCACTTTTCCTTCTTCATTCAACTTATTTTTAAATACCCATTTTCTGCCAATTGGATTTCTTCCAGTTGGAAACTCCACTAGATCCCACGCCTCATTCTTATCCAAAGATGTCATTTATTCATTCATGGCCCTTTTCCATAGATTTTCATCCTCTGAATCCACTACCTCCTTGACAGTTCTAGGATCATCATCGGTAATTGACAAAGAAAAATTTGAATGGAAATCAAATGGAGTATACCTTTCCAGTAGCCTTCTTTCTTGAACCGTTCTCCTCAATACTAGAGTATGAGGATATTCTTCTTCTGATTTTTGTTCTTCCGTAGAGTCTAGCTCATCATATTTTAAATCAAACTCTATTTTCTCTGGTTCTTCCTTACATGGTACGAATTCCTGTTTAACAACATCCTTCATTTCTCTAAATACCACATCTTGGCTATACACTACCTTCTTAGTTTCTGGGTTCCAAAGATTATAACATTTGAGACCATCTTTGTATCCAATAAAGATACACTTTTTGACCTTCTTATCTAGCTTACTCTTGTTTTCCTTTGGAACATGAACACATGCATCACATCCAAATACCTTGAGATGTGTGAGAGAAGGTTCCTTACTATTCCATACCTCTTGTGGAGTTTTTTCATCCAACACTGATGAGGGTGATTTGTTGACTAGGTAACATGCAGTACCCACTGCCTCTACCTATAATTCTTGCCCTAGCCCGACACCACTGAGCATGCACCTTTATTTTTCCATCAGCGTTTTGTTCATCCTTTCTGCAACTCCATTCTGTTCAGGTGTATATGGAGTATTCTTCTACCTTTCTATACCGACACTTCTTATAGAATTCTTCAAATTCATTCCCACAGAACTCTCCGCCATTATCTGTCCTTAGAACCTTAATTTTTTTCTCTATTTGATTCTCAACAAGAGCCTTAAACTCCTTAAACCTGTCAAATACTTCAGATTTATTCCTGAGGAAATAAATCCAAGTATTCCTAGAGAAGTCATATATAAATGAGACATAGTACACATATTTTCCCAATGATGGGACCGACATAGGTCCAAAAACATCACTGTGAACTAGTTGTAACATTCCTTCTGCCCTCTTTACACCAACGGGGAATCTTACCCAATTTTGCTTCCCAAATAGACAATGTTCAAAGAAATAAAAATCCAGAGAGCAGTTAGAAATACCTTCAACCATACCTTTACCATGTAGTAGTCGAAGACTCTTCTCTCCAATATGCCCCAGTCTTTGATGCTACAGCATAACCTTTTCTCCAGAGACTGTAGGATTTATTTCTTCTTCAACTCCAATATTAGGAACAATGGAACTATTACACCCAAAACTAATAGATCTTCCTTCCAGCTTATACAGATTTCCAAACCGAACTCCTTTCAACAACATCATTTCTCCTCGAACCATTCTGTAGGTTTCCTTTTCAAATATTGTTTTTACCTCTACATCGTCCATTTTTCTTACAAAAATCAAATTTCTGGCCAAATCTGGGATGTGAAGAACACCAAGTAGTGTTCTAATCCTTCCATCTATGAGCCTCAACTTGACTTTTCCTCGTCCTATGATTTTGGTTGTCAGATCACCACCTAAGAAAACATTAGCTCCATCATACCTTTCATATTCGCAAAACCACTCCCTGTGGGGAGTCATATGAAAGGATGCCCCAGAGTCAACCAACCATGCCTCATGATCTGTATGTGTGCTTGAAGAAGCCAAGTACACATCCCCACCTTATTCCTTGGAGGTATTTTCTTCTGTATAATGAGATTCTTCAGATCCCTTCTTTTTCTCAACCTTGGATCTACACTGCTTCTTGTAGTGCCCTTATTTTCCACATCTCCAACATACCCTTACAAACTTTCTGAGAGATTTAGATCTACCCTTAGAATTAGATCTCCCACTTGAGAAATTAGATCTATTCCTTTCCTAGGAACGTCCTCTTGCAAATAATGCATCTGTGCTCTATCCTTCCATATTCTTCCGTCTCATCTCCTCTGACAATAAGGATGAGACCACTTCATAAAAATTCAAGGCAGTTGTATTACTACCTATGGCCACAACTAGACTATCCCAGGATTCTAGTAAAGAACACAGTAAAATTATACATTTATCTTCATCTAAAATTTTAATCTCAACATATACCAACTAACTTACCACAGTATTGAAGGTGTTCAAATGCTCTGCCACTGAGTCTCCATCTCTCATCCTCAGGTTATACAACTTCTTTCTCAGGAATAGTTTATTTACCAGGGACTTTGACTAATACAACTTTCCCAACTTTTCCCATAAATCCTTGGTTGTTGCTTCCTATGACATATTCAATAATATCGAATTGGAGAGACACAGTCAAATTGTTCTTTTTTCCTTCTGATCCAACTTTTTCCAGTAATCTGTAGAAGTTCCTGTAGGTGCAGTACCTAGATCTACTGTGATCCACTGATATTTGTCCACCAACAAATCTTCCATCTTGAGCTTCCATATCTCAAAACGTTTCCCATTAAACTTCTCGATCTCCATCTTCAAATTGCTTGCCATTTCTTTTCACTTGAAAAATCAATACCAAATATCTCCCACTGTAACAAGGCTTATCACAGTCCCGAGCCAAACCCTTGACCACAAAGGAATCCCCCTAAAGACAACAAAGATATGATACCAAATGTATATTTTAACCTTGCACAATATCTACTGAAAACAAATATTCAGTAAAAGAACAGAAAAGATACAATGAAAAATACAAACATTACACATAGATTTTTTCCCTTGGAAACCCAAACTGGGAAAACCAACATATTCTATATTCATTCATGTGTGATACATTATTTACAATCCAATAAACATATAGGATCCAGTGGAATCCAAAACCCTAACAGAATGACATGTATTAGTCCACAACCCTAATTCCTTAACCAGAAATAGAAAACCATTGACAAAAATCATGTGCCGAAAAACCACTTAAATATGTGACATGTTTCTCGAGGCATGTGACAGGTTTCCCAAAGAACTACTACTCGTGAAAAGAATATAACACATACCCAACAGAAATAAATTCTTCCATTGTGCTAGACTGCTTTAACTTGGTCAAACGGCCTAAATGGTAGGTGTCAGAATCAAAGTGGTCATAAAATTTGGCCACAAACTGTGTCCAAGCAAGATACCCTTGGTGTGCATTTTTTCTCCATTGCCACCATTTCCATCGTTCTGGATCCAGATGTAGGACACCATAATGAAGCTTGGCTAAATCATCAGTAATTCCATGAAAAGGGAAATAATGTTCCATTTGGGTGACCCAACCTGTAGGATCTGATCCATCAAAAGTTTTCACCTCAACTCTAGGAGGGAAGAGGTATCAGGAAAAGTGGGTAGTATGAGGGCCTTGGTAATGGGAAGAGTCATGGTCATCCTGATAAAATGGTTGTTCATAAGAGGAAGGGTTCTAGGAATGTCCTAGGAAGTGTTCTTTGAGGTCTTTGAGGTAGGAACATTGTTTCTTGAGGTATTTGATGTGGGAACATTGTTTCTTGAGGTCGTTGATGTGGGAACTGTTAGCAATTTGTAAATTTGTCCAGTTGATAGACCAATGACAGAGGTAATTGACTCAACCAACTTTAGGGATGGGCACTAGCCTGCTCAACTTAGAGAGGTCTCTTTCGTGTGACTTGATATTTCTTTGGAAATCATTGGCTAGATTTGGTTTGTTTTGGGGGGTATTATAAAGTTGTTGAAGAAGTGGGAGGTGGAATTTGGGACATGGAGTCAGAAATGAATAATGCAATGGCAGGTCATTATAACTACCTAGAGGAGAAAGGCTAAGTTAGGAAATGAGTCTGAGTTTTCAAATTGAAATTTGCATGGAAAAAGAAGAAAAAGGAAAACACATAACTGCTTCAGATCATATTAAAATGAATTCTGAAATAGTTGAGAAGAGAATCCCATGAATTTAAATTGCTAAGTCTAGAGAATCATCAGATGAATTCCAAACTTTTAACTCTCCAATTTAAAAGAGGAAATTGCAAATGGAATTTTAAAGACACAGGAAACAAGCACAATGAAAGAAGACATGACTCATATCACAACCAATTAGAATATTTTCATAAACAGTTCAAAATGCTTCTGCATATGTATTCAATTTAGTTCCATGATTTTACAAAGTCTATCTACAATGAGGGTAGGCCCCCTCCTCCTTTTTATCCTAGGGATAATATATAGAAAATTTTACATGCGGGATTCAAAACGACTCAACTTCCCCATAGTCTAAAGATAGAGATTGGTTACACAAAAGAGTAACGCATCACAACTATTATCCTACTTTACAGGAAGCATTATAAACATGTCTGACATATCTGAAGCCTTTTCATTGAATGCCATATGTCCAAAATTTTCTGAAACGCACTCATTTCAACCTCAGAACTTATTCCATCTTGGATATTTCTTCTTTCAGGGTGTTCAACCTAACTGGTTGATTTTCCCAAAATATTTCGACCACCTAAGCCCTGACTCCTATCTTCTGCCTCTTTCTCTACTTCCCCCTTTCTTCTTGTTTGTAGTGCTTCTCCTCATGTCCGTTGATGATTAAATCCCTCATGATAGGATTTAGTATGACCTCTAATTCTGGTTCTGTTGCAAGGTCAGTATGGAATTTGGTTGCTAGTATCCGTGCGATCAACTTCTCTTTCTTACTCATTGATGGATCTTCCATGTTAGTCAAAAATCCTATTTCATTGGATGTTGTTTGATCGGCCTGGTCCATGTCTCCCAGTTTTGTAGAAAACACGATTTTCTTCTTCCTGGTCTTGTTAATTACTTCGTTCCTAATGAAATGTCGATTTCTAAAATGAGATAAATTTATCTATAATTTTGAGGACGATTGTCATTGAGTGTTTAATAATAGACTATGATGATAGTACTTGTCTAAATTACAATCTATCACACTTGTTTGTCAGCTTCAAAATGATTTACCTCTAGATTGTCCTTCTAGTGGCACTTACTCGATGTTGCACGACGTAAATTACTTGAGAAACAGTACTAATGTGACTGAATAAGTTGTTAACTCTCCCCTTTTCGTACGCAATTTGTGGGAATGACACATATCGAATGATTTTGCGACACATGACATCGGGGATTGGAGAAAGTGGTTTTAGGTAGTCCACTTTTTGCCTCGATGTGCTTCTGAGGGTGCCACACGTCCACAAATGAAACCACAGTAGTTTTTTCGGGCCCACCTTCATATAATTAAACTTCATGCTATTTTTCCACCCGATATGAGTGTCGTCCGTTGATCTGGGCCGCCTCAAAATCTATGGGATTCTTGGTAATTCCTTTCATGCCTCCACTATACTTGTCCATATGCAGCCATATGTGACCTGGTCCTCCAAATCGCGCCATGTTTCTACAATGCTTTAGTGCTCCGCTAAATATGAAAATCGTATTTCATGTATAATTGTTATGGTGATAACATAGGCTCCTATTGGGAATGCTATCCTCCCTGTGGGGTACCAAATAACTATATAACTGGTGTCTTCTTCATTGGGCTTGTTTCAAAACCTGTGTGTACTATGTTATTTCATAGAGACTGATCGTTAAATTTAAAAACCAAACATTTTCACACTACTCTCAACTGGATGTTGAACAAAAATACCACGTGCTACTGGAAATTAAAAAAAAATGAATGCTTGACCAAAAATCTTATTCACACACTCCTACCTACCCTAACTGCTGAAGTGAACTACAAACTCAAGTGAAATCATAATGCCAATGTAGCCATGACAACAATTTATTCTCTATTTTCTCTCTTTGTGCTTTCTTGTACCGAAGCTTTTTTGATAATTCATTCAAAATTCCATTCATAAATTCAAGTCTCAAAAATTCAAGGACACTTGGACTGCTTACTTCCTCCAATAAGACTGCAAATGGATCTTCTAAAATATGCACAAAAAAACTATAATGTTTCACCCCTTCCACTGTGTTCTTGTTTTCATGTGATTTAACATGTTGATCGCCACCAAGATGCTGAAAAATCTACTGAGAAATCTGGAAATAATAGTTTCTTGAAACACAAGACGACCATGGATGAAGAACATTGTCTGGTGTAAAGCGACCCATATTTAGTAAAGACACTGATTCTTCACTCCCTTCATCCTTGAGCTTGCAACCCACTATCCTATGTAGATCTTGATTATAAATGTTTTCCATATAAATTGCCATGGAATCATGAAACACATGAAAGAATGTTTCCCTTCTAGGAGCTAAGACAAAAAAACATGCTTCCTTCACAAGTGTTTTCTTCTCTTTCTTCATTTTTTCAATCTTGGGAATATTTTCGGATGGAATGAAAATAATAGGTGTGTCTACATTCGTACAGTCTCAAACATATTCAAATATGACAGCCACATCATGTGCATCATCCTTTTCATTATCTTTCTGTATTTCTGATTGAGATGGTAGGCATCATTATGTTTCTTTCCTGAAACTCTATGCCATTTGTTTTTTCGTTGCTTGGAGTCTCCATAAACATAGTTTTAGAATCCTCATCTATGTCTAGGTCACTTATAAATTGGACCACCACGTCATTTTCAGGGGCAGAAAGACAAATTTGAAACACTGTATTTTGCTGGAAATATTGTTGAATATCTATGTTAGTTTCAGGAGAAGGAAAATAACCTTTAACAACAATTTCTTGATCAACTTCTTCTTCTTTTTTTATTCAGTGGTTAAGAACATATTGCAACTCCGAGTTGGAATATCCTTCCAAGTAATCAACTACATGATCACCTAAGGCATGTAAGTGTTGTTGGTATTCCTTACTGATAACAATTTCCTTATGTAAAACAATGCCACTGTGAATGTAGTCAGACTTCCCTATTTCTTTTGTTCTCTCATGATTTTATTTCAACCTTTCAAAGGAAGAAAAACATAAAGGAAGATAGTTTTCATCTGTAATTCCACTACTATATTCAACATTATGCCTGGGGGATTTCTGATTTGAAACATTATAAACATTTTTATTCAGAAAATTTAAAGAAGAAAAACATAATGGCAAGGTTCTTTCACCTGATTCAAAACCTCATTCATTTTCTTCACTGTTGTCAATTCCTTTAGACTGTCGAACACACTCATTTTTAGATTTATCTTCGACCCATGGCTGCAATTTTAATTGAAAAGATATTCTATATAACAAGTAACAGGGTCATCAGACATATGAGGAGATTGCTGCAATATCTTATCAATTTGTTCCAGTGAATCAGTGTGATTTGTCATTAACACACATTCCTTTTCTTCGTTGATGATCTTTGGATTTTCTTTCAACAATTTGAATGAAGAAAATCATAAAGGTAAATAATTCCCTTCAGCTGATTCAATACTTTCTGATTTCTCTCATTATGCTGTTGAAAAGACACAATAAACACACACTATGAAATAAGATAGGACTCATATCACAACCAATTAGAATATTTTCATAAACAGTTCAAAATGCTTCTACATATGTATTCAATTTAGTTCCATGATTTTACAAAGTCTACCTACAACGAGGGCAGACCCCCTCCTCGTTATTTTTATCCTAGGGATAATATATATAGAAACATTTACATTCAGGATTCAAAATGAGTCAACTTCCCCATTGTTATAGGATAAATCCGTAGGTGCAGACACTAACCGATCTCCCTAGATCCACCTGGTATCTAGAACAAAACAGGACAGAATAATACACTTTCCCTAGATCTAGCCTATTGAATGAACTGAGAAGTAAGGATTATGGACATA